>SMGU01000673.1:0-13269 GCA_004348175.1 Puccinia novopanici
GCCAGTATGAAAAAGCTTGCGTTTGAAACACCGCTTTTTTGACCGGATTTTCTAAATTTGTGGCTGATGTCCAGCCTGTTTTTTTTTCTTTTCTTTGACAGTCTTCCTACAACTTCCCAGTCATTCCTCCCCACCATGGCCGGCCCCCTCCCCCCCGATCCCATCAGCCCGCCCACCAGCCAACCACAATCCATCCATCCGCTACGCCCCAGGAAAAAATTGCGACCAAAATCTCGTCTGAAAAAACAAAATCAAAGCCAAAAAAAAGTTTGAAGCCCTCCTACTTAAACGACCCCTTCTCCGCAAAAGCTGATATTTTTCTCTTGATACCATTAGGCTGCCAACAATCCCAGCAATTTCCGTCAAGCCGCTACCCCCCAAAATCAATTTGTCAACAAAATCACTGGACCAAACGACAAAATGAATGTACGTTCCTGATCTCTCATTGCCCTGCAGTCACTCATTGTTTGGCTGAATCTCCCAACCAATACATGCAGTCCCCATACGATTTCGACCCGAAGAACCTCGCTGGCGTGATACCGCCACTTCCTTTTGCCAATGAGAATGACGAGTCGCAGGAGTCCTACCTCGGACCGTCCCAGACCCAAACGGGTTTGTCTTCATCCTTCCGGCTGTTCTATGAGCCAACCCCCCGCAACGCACCACAATCCCAAGGCGAAGGGAATGTGCCGCCAATGATCAATCGTATAGTCGGTGTCCCCGCCAGCAGAGGACCAGCAGTATCTGCGGCTCGAGCTGGGACTGGTTCGACTTCCCCAGCGCCAACATCTGCTGAGAATCAAGCAATCCTCGGCCCCAATCCACCCAGGCCGATATACTTGGAATACGCCGTCTTTATCCGTGGCGTGAACTCCTCTGTGGCTAACTCCTCAAGGGCCCGCGAGGCATCCAAGGGCAACAAGTGGGATAAAGTTTCCAACTTGGGCGAGTTTGTGTGGAAGGCGAACTCTGATGATTGGATGCTGTGGCCCGAATTCAAGATCAAAGTCATGAAAATCCTTGGGAAGCCCGGTACTCACCTCGACACTCACTTGGAAACGCTGCACAAAGCAGGGCTGCTCAAATGGCACTGCATCCTGTGGGGCCACAGGTCTTACGGCGTGAACAAGGGGTAACGTGTCACCAACGACATTGAGTTCAACCCCTTCAAAGAAGCTGTGGCTCAAAGTTCGACCAACAAAATCATTATCAGATTAGTAATGGATGATCCGGCAAAGCAAGCTAAGAATCTGGAGCAGGTGATTCTTGTTTCCTTTTATTGCTCTTCAAATGTCCTAGTCACTGACAAATGCTCCCCATTTAATTAGGAGAAAGCCCAGATGGAGGCTTTGGCAATGAGCTATGCACCCGAGCGCGAGCGTTTGGCATTGGAACGTCTCAAAACGCGGGTGTCTTTGAATGTAGGTGTTTGTTTGCTGAGATGATTGCTTATGCTTAGTAATAGTCTCCTGACCTTGCTTTTGTTTTGTAATCCAGGCACAGGCTGATGTCCAGTCTGCCAAACGATCTCGACTGATTCTGGCACTCACCAACCATATCACCAACAAGTTTGGATCCAACGCCAAATCCATGTCAATCAAAGACCCAGAAGATGCCAATCGGTCCATCCGCATAACTCGGGACCGGCTCTACATCTGGGCATGTGCCATGATGCACAATTCCCTGGGCGTTGATTTGGATCACCCACCCAAAACGAGTGACTTTCCGTCCGAGGAGAGATGGATCCAAACCTTGGACGAGCAACAGCAGAAAGTCACGCTAACCGCAACACCCGCGTTCACCCCTCCTGGGCGCTCAGTTCCTGGATGAATCATGCCACCGCGCCTGGCCTGTGGGGTCGGACGCAGACCAGTTTCAACCTCGTTATCTCTCGGTGGGGGTGGAGCAAAGCCCGCTTTGGCTAGTGCGCCAAGCACCGCGGTGATTGTGTCACAAGCACCTCTCGATATATCGCCTGATGGGGTGGCATGCACGCCATTTGATGGTCAGGATGCCAATGTCAGCCCTGCCGCGACTCATGACAAAGGGCCTGCCGTGATAGCCAGCGACAACGACGACAACGACGACGAGTTGTCTCCTACAGACAATGGCTCAGTCGTCGTTCATCCCCATAAAGATACAACCAATCCGGCGAGCCCAACCAGCACGGATATCGAGTATGTCTCAGGGGCCGAAAACTTGGCAATCCACCAATCTCCAGCGCGCAAAATCCAGAAGAGCCCAGGTGAATTCAATTGTGAATTCAGCCGCTTGGCCTTTGTGCATGCCCAAACTGGCCAGATCGATCCGGCCCACTCGCCCACTCGCAAACCACCCGGATCTGGCAGAAGCACCCCTCTCAACGTCACATCGGTGTCCTCTTTGAGTGGCGGCCAAGGTGACAATACCCCACAGGTCCACGTCAACTGGCGTCCAATGCCCAAACAATGCTGCAACCTGTCGTTGGAAGAGTTCTTGACTCTCCTCAAGTTTGATGACACCGACATGGTCCCTTGCGTCTTGATGAATGTGAACCACATCCGGCATTGGTGGTACTTTCGAAATTCAAATGCAGCCGCGTTAGCACGCATGGGTTTTCCGATGCCCATTGTAAGCCAATTATTGGAAGGCGCGGAGGCACTTGAAAACAGCATGGTAGCAGGCAATTCAGTCGATTAAATAAGGAATTTTGGGGGCTACCAAATGTTGGAATACTCTACGCGAGAGATTTTTTTTTATCCCCCATCTCTATCAGGCTGGTTATCAGATTTCCTTGTCCTTGTTTGTCCCACCTGAATGATAATGCAATCAATGTTCAACCAACCATCATAAATGGTATCTTGTTAATTAATGATCCCACAATGAGATGTCATTGAGGCACATCTGACTTATGAGGAGCATTATTGTTACGTCACCAGTTCCGACTGGTTCCCAGTTCCGACTCGTTATGAGCATGGTGAGATAGGCAAGGGTCCCAAAGTCACTCATTTGATCAAATACTCTCTTGATATATGGCCAATTTTTTGTTGAACTGCATCCATGATCATTTCATCATATTGAAATGAGGCCAACAAACAAATGAGAGACACAAAAGCATCAAAAGCAGACCAATAGAACCCAAAAGCGCTGAAAAAAACTAAAAAATTTGAAACCAGACAAAAGAGCCAAGAGATTAATCAAGCAGAATAACCGCTGCCACGAAACAGCGATCTCATCAGGTCTGGGGTGAACACTTGCGGCAAGAAGTCTCTGATCAGATCAGGGTCTTCATTTGTGCCAGTGAGCAATTGTTCACGCTTGAGGCGTGATTTCAGCACCAAAAAAACTTTTTCGATCGGATTCATGTCGGGTGAGTATGGTGGTAGATAGACCAGAACAACGTTTGCGGCATCACACAGTTCCTTAATCCGGCCCCCGTGGTGAACTCGCGCATTATCCATGACGAGGACGCTGTTGGGACCTGGGAATTCACCCATTAGAGGCAGCTGATCCATGACAATAGCATCAACAGATCATTTGGGGGAGGATCAGGGAAAGAGACATTGAGATACTTACCAAGACAAATTCAAGGAAGTACTCCATGTCAAGTCAGAGGATGTACCCTAGTTGGGCCATCACAGCCACAAGAGCATCCAATGATACCACAGGGAGAACACTGATGCAATCGGTATTGCAGAGAGGACAAGTAAGCCTAGATGTCTGTTCTCCACAACAAGCCAATGCTGTATTGTGGCTGTGAGTGGTTTGAAAAATGGCACACTCATCTTATCAGTGGTGCAGATGAGATGAGTCTGTAAAAACTAAAACATTGCACCGTTAAAATTGATAAAACCTTACCAAGGAAGACAAGGAAATTAGAAGGGTAGGGACCAATCTGGTTTGTGTACTTGGCCCTTTGAATAGCACATTGTGCCAGGTGGACTTTTTGAGTGGTTTTCTTGGTGAGGTGAAATCAAAACTTGAGCTCATTGGATATCGTCATCATTGGATTTCAGACACCAGTCATTGCCTTGATGTGCAACTGGATCTTGTCTAAATAGAGGTTTGGTTCAGCTTCCAAAGCATCCAATATGAACCGTGCTTCTTCCCTAGTTATGGCCAATGGTTGCCCTTGGTCTTGGTACCATTTGGGGTCTCTAATGAAGTTTTGTGTGTGCTCGTACAGAGCGAGCCATCGTGACATCGAATTGTGAGAAATTGATTTCTCAATTGCCGCATTGATCTCATGAAGGGACATTCCACGGAGACTCATCTTCACCGCAATGATCTTGAGGTCCCGGTCATACTTGACAAACACCATCCTGACCGGTGACCTAAAAAAAAAAAAAATCAGATGTTGTTGCACCAAAGGGCAAAAGAGATTGTCATATCAGAATTCATACAAACTTTGAGTTGATATTTATAAATTCCGTTCGTTGCGATTTTACTGGATACGGAGGGGGGGAATTCGGGAGCCTGTTCAGCACGTTGAGGAGGGGGTCAATCAAATCAGAGGCTTTGGATGATTAACCCAAACCAGAGGATTTGTACAAACCTTTGATTTTGTTTTTTCAGACGAGATTTTGGTCGCAATTTTTTCCTGGGGCGTAGCGGATGGATGGATTGTGGTTGGCTGGTGGGCGGGCTGATGGGATCGGGGGGGAGGGGGCCGGCCATGGTGGGGAGGAATGACTGGGAAGTTGTAGGAAGACTGTCGAAGAAAAGAAAAAAAAAAACAGGCTGGACATCAGCCACAAATTTAGAAAATCCGGTCGAAAAAGCGGCGTTTCAAACGCAAGCTTTTTCGTACTAGCTGTACATGCAAGCCCGTCGGGGCAGTTAAGCTAGGTTTTTTTTCCGCTTCAAATCACCCTGACAGCTGGTCGTGGTGTAAGCATTATCCATGCTCTATATGCATATTATGCCAGTAAGTGCATAATATGGCTTGTTAAGTACATGTTCCAAAACCAGGAGTCGAAGTCTTGCTGGTCGGCGCACGCCGCATACACTTGGCGTCGGAACATTCCGCGCGTTTTTATTTTGCAGGCGATGTAGGTCAGCTGTTACGCGAAGACCATCCGCATTCGTTCGCCGAAGGAATGTCTACACCTGGCGACTGTTGTTCTTTAAAACACTGAACCCTCGTCTTCGGATTAGTCATTCACAACCACCACCTCTTCATCCGAAACCAAATACCCTTTACTTTTCCAATAAACCTTTAGTAACAATGATCTCCGTATTCTGCCTCATCATCTCCGCCCTTGCCTTGCTTGGCCCCGCAGTTTCAGCTACCGATGCGTCGATGTCGTGCTTCTATTACAGCGGCGCCAACACTACACAAGCCTGTAGGCATCCTTCTGAATCTTTCAGGGGATATTAGCAACATTTAACGTGTTGTTTGCTGATTTTTTTTCTGTTACGCATTGGGACTCCAGATTGCAACGACATTCCAGGTCTTGTATGTTCCGGAGGCTGTGGTGGCACTTTTGTTGGTGAGTCCACTGAATTCGAAGATAATTGGGCAGCAGGAGCATTTCTGATAATTGTTTTTTGTTTTGTTTTATCTGGGGAATCTCGACACGGCAGTGGCCGAAGGATGCCAGCCAAACAATGGTCAAACGGCACCGGTGACTACCCAGACTTGTAATGTCGCTTTTGGTCGCAACACGGCGGCGGCTAAGGGTGAGTGATATTAGCCATCAGTGCACAGGAGGCCAGCGCTCTAACTGTAGATGGTAATTCTTGTGCAAACTCAATTCAATGCTCGGCCACAGCTTGCGTCACCACCCGCGGGTCCTTCTCTTGCAAGGGCGGGACGTCAGGCTCTACCAGTATGTAGTTTTTTTGATGGAGCTAATAACAACGACGATTGCTCGGTTCGCAGAAGTTCGTTGTTAACGCGCCCAAAATTGTGCTATCTGCCCTAGACTGCTATGGTTGCCACCAGACTAACCACTGAAGTGGAGTTTGGCATTACCCTCTACTGGTAACTTTTTATCTCAACGGAAACAAGAGTTGAATGCAGCAGATAACATCCAAGCTAACTTTGATGTTCTATTCTCTGTTCCGGATGTGTGATGAATTAGTATAGCCGCGTATCATAGATTCGTCGTGCTTCTGTTCGTCTTGCTTGCAACCTCGTCTCGACAGATTCCCTCGCATTAGCCCCTGAGAACGCGTCGAGTATTTCCTTATATCTGACATTCCATCTTTAACTGAATATGCCATCGTTGTTTTGTTGATTGTGAATATTGTTCACAGCTCAAATGGAGACCAGTTGTTCATATTTCTATCCTTCCCACAAAGGAGGAAGTCCATTCAATTTGAGCATAGCGTCTTCAGCGAGATTCCCTTACGTTTCGCTCTCTATTCGTTTCATTACATGCCGATCTCAGTTTCTGATTCCTGCTGCTAGCTTCGTGCATTGGACAATTCAAGAAGGGCAATTTCTCAGGAGCTTCATGATTCGAAAAGAACGGCAGCGGTTAACTCTCAGAATCTAGAGCCTAGGCCAAGGGAGTTCGTCCGCGAGTTCTAGACCAAAGAACCAGCTAGCAGCTCGAAATGAATTTCCCGAACTTGACAAGTCTCCTCCGGGCGAAGCGCCCTCTCTTATAAAGCTACTGGAGATGAAGGAAGATAAAACACAGCAAGAAAAAATCGGAAAATTAGAAAAAAAAAATCATGAAAATCAGATTAGAAGAAAAATCAAGCAAGTATGGAAATGAATTTCGGAGGATTCGCGCCCGGAGGGGAGGGGAATTAGATAAGTTTGGAGTTTCGCCACGAAGACGACACCACAATGGCGAAAAATTGACACCGAGTTCCGTGTTGACTTGAGTGAGACATGGATTAGAGTTAAACTGACTCGCCGCAGCTCTGGGACAGTTGTTTTCTACACAAAAAAGTTGTGCATCTCAAGCTGGCAATATATTCCCAAGTGGTTAAATGTGACTGAGATGGAATGATGTGCATGGTTTTGGCAGCCTCACAGCCAAATGTCTGGAGTGGTATCTGGATTTGGGCATTACAAGTAGTATTTATTTTCTCCCATCATACCTTTTATTACATAATCCAATGCTGAAAAAAATCCTGCAATTCTCTTCATTTATGTTCCAGTATCCTCCCCATCTGTTTTATTTTTTCAAATGGAGGGAGAAAAGCTCCCTTGAAAGATTAGTACATTGTTTTTTAACCCTATCTTATTTTCATTTTTCAGTTCTTGTATTTATATTTTTCTGTGGAATTAGGGTATTCAAAATTGAAACATAAAATCATAAAATAACATGCTTAACAGCATAGTTTGATTTTTTAGCAGGGGATTGTTGATAAAGTTTTATGCATTTTGACAGGTCCCTACGAAAAAAATTATGTGAAAAGTGATTATGATTTTATGTCCCAATTTTGAATACCCTAAATCTAAACTTGCATGTCATTTTTGACTCATTATGTTTAGGCTTTTCTGCCATTGAGGACAGATTCTCTAGCTTTGAAATTAGTGAAAAGGATGAGGGTAGCAACCCCTATATATATGTTTGTGAGAAATTGGGCCATCATTACTTTTTTTTTTTACTCCAAATGAGGGTTGTGACCCCTTTTTTCAAAAAAAAAAAAAGTTCGACAACCCCCAAATTAGTGGCAACCCTCTTTTTTTTTCTGAAAAATTTGGTTCAGCAACCCCCAAAATTGGGGTTGGGGATTATGATATCTACTTGCTCAGTTGGAGAAATCTGTGCAACCACAAGGCTGGTTGAGCAACATTTGGGGGTCACTCAACTAAAAAATGGGGGGGTGCTTAACCTGCAACCCCCCTAGATAAATGCCTTTACCCATGTTTATTTTGTTGTAATACTTTGAAGAGTAATTTTAACATTTAGGGTATTCAAAATTGGGACATAAAATCATAATCATATTTCACATGAATTGATTTTGCAGGGACTTGTCAAAATGCATAAAACTTTATTAATGACAATCCCCTGCCTAAAACTCAAACTATGCTGTTATGTATGTTATTTTATTTTATGATTTTATGTTTCAATTTTGAATACCCTAATTGGAACAGAAATGGAACACCACAAAGCTAGCTAAAAGATCCCAAAAACCAGGCTTGCTATGACACACTACAGCACTTGTTTCAAGAAAACTGCCTGTAGTGCAGTGTAACTTGATCTTATTGCTGCAAGAAGCAGATAACAATACAGCACCAGAGGACTTGTAAGCCTGCAACAACAGGACACAAGCTGGTTTTGTTACATAAGGTTAAGCTGAGGACTGCACATCAGAAAATTGACACTGCAGTGCAGCTCTTTGAGAGGAGAGGGCTAGATAAAAGCTGTGATACACATGCCTCCTCTAGTGGTTGAATTGCATAAAATGAATTGCTAAAACGTAGCAATCTCACAGCCAAACCTTATTTCAACTTCTTTAAAATATTGCTTGTTGCAATTTTTTTTTCACTGCAAGCAAGCAGCTACATGAACTGGCCTAATGGAAAAGTTCCCTTCACCCAGAAAGCTTGATTTAGATGGCTCATTCTAAATTCCAAACTTTGTTTGGGAATAAAAAAAGATGGCAGATGAGTTCCCATCATCAAACAAAGCTTAGAATTTAGAATTAGCCTATCTAAAGTAAGCAATCTGGAATGGGAAGTCTTCCAATAGAGGGTTCTGGTAAGAATTAAATTGTTTAAGGACCATTCATTAGCCCAGTTCACTTAGGCTCAATTTAACCCTGCTGATGTTATACGTCAGCAAACTATAACCATCCCATCAGCAACCCATCAGCAGCCCGGTTCACTTAGGCCGAACTCTTTATCCCCCCGGTCCCCCCCAACGCTCAACTCATCCCCTTCCATCCAGCAAGAATGCATGGACTATCCGACCGCCAACAGGTTTTACGTTTTTTCTTTTTTCTCTATATGATTTCCTTCGAGGATGACCTTGAAGCTCAGATCTTCCATCGCAAACCAACCGGCCCACGAGAATTTTGGAATGATCTCTTCTTGTCAGACTTGGCTGACATCTCCGACATCCTCGAGGCGCTCATCCAATGCCGTTATCTGAACCGCCGATCGAAGCTCACCGTACGAGACGAATACGACATGGCCAAAGTCTTCGATATGCCCGAATACACATTCAAACAGGTCCTGCGCACTTCTAAAGAAGGTTTCTTCTTTGTATTGAACGAGATACGTGACCACGAGGTTTTTATTCCGAAAGGGAACCGACCTCAGCTCCCAATCCCGCACCAACTCGCCTTAACCCTTGAACGTCTTGGCTCGAGTGGAAATGGAGCTTCAATTGGCCGATTCTCCCGCAACTTGAATGTAGGCCGTGGTACTGTTGTGAATGTCACCCGCCGAGTCATCGAAGCCCTAATCTCCCTAGGCCCGACGTACATGAAATGGCCTGATGCTGGACGGAGGAAGGAAATATCTCTCGTGATGAAGCAAGAGGGGTTTGATGGGTGTGTAGGTTTTGTAGATGGAACAACCTTCCCCATATTTCAACAACCCGGTTATGATGGCGAGGTTTTTTTCGACCGGAAGAAACGGTACTCGCTCAACGCTCAAGTAATCTGCGATTGTGACAAGAATATCACAGCGTTCATTACAGGCTGGCCTGGCTCTTGTGCCGACAGCTTTGTATTCAAAAAAATGCGGCTTTGCAATGAAGCCGAAAATTTTTTTGACCCTGGTATGTTGTTTGTAACACGTATTTAGGTTTCATGCATGATGGCTGAAGTTTTATGACCGTACCAGGGCAATACATTCTGGCCGATTCAGCCTACCAACTAAGTGCCACCGTAATTCCTGCTTACAAAGCTCCGGCGGCATACCTGTCCTCAAATGCTGAATTCAATTTCAGACTTGCGAAGTCCCGGGTTCACAATGAACACACTATCGGCATCCTCAAATCTCGGTTTGCGTCGTTGAAGGAGATGCGATTACATCTATTCAAGCGGGATCACATGTTGCCCTACATCAAATGGGTATACTCATGTATGATCCTGCATAACATGCTTTCGAATCTGTCGGATGCATGGGATGAAATGTATAACGACAACGCATCCAACTCCACCCCCCCTGACGACAATCCTGTTGGACGACAAGGTTATGAGAACATTCGGGCAGCGGTTAAGGCGCGATGTTTAGCTCATTTCAAATGAGCTAAACATCGCGTTATATAATATTTTTTTTAAAATCAAAAAGCCATCTAATTGGTTTCCGATTGCATGTGTCATTCTATAACTTCATAACTCCAGCACACGCAATAAATATATGATTTGAGTGATATTTATGTTGCATTTCATGAGAGTGAGCAATAAAAAAAGAATTAGACAGAGACTGGGAAGCATTGTCGTGTGTGCGTTTACAACATTTTAGACCGAATGAACATGCCATGAGGGCACAATGAAGATCGGTCGTGGGAAGCATTTGTCGTGTGTGCGTTTACAAGAATTTAGACCGAATGAACATGCCATGAGGGCACAATGAAGATCGGTCGCGGAATTCCCTGGAGCTCATCTGATAGCAGCGTGTATCAGCAACACAGGTCTGCGAAAGAGCTGTTGAATTACATACCAGAGCGAGCCAAACATGGCCTGAGCCAAGATCTGGATCTCCTGAGGAGATCGACCCTGCTGGATCCATGAGGCGACCACATCCATTCGTTCTTTGCGCCTTTGTTCAGTGGCCTGTCGCTCGCGTGCTTCAATACACAGTTTCTCTTCAGCCGCACGCAGTCGAGCTTCCCTTTCAGCTCGATCAATCTCGCGGTCCTTCTGTCGCTCGGTACGTTCGATCTCTCGATCAGCTTGTGCCGCAAGCGCTTCCTGTCGTTGGATTTCACGTTCTTTCTGCCGCTCCACCCGCTCAAAGTCCCGTTCAGCTCGAGCGTTTCGTGCTTCATCTCGATGAAACTCTCGATCTTTCTCCCGCTCCACACGCTCAAACTCACGACTGACTCGTGCCTCACGCGCGTCTTTGACCGATAACTCGAGTCGCTTTAAATCCAGATCCAGCTGATTTCGCATAATGTCCAGTTTTTGCTTGCTGGACATTTCAAATGCGGCAGTGAGACCTGTTGACTTGTTTCCGGTGCTGGATAAGCCAGACTGACTGGATGATTGAGAACGGCGAGATTGAAGTCGATGCATATTGGGAATTACATTTCGCGGCAAAGAGCCCGGTGCGTGTGGTTCAGCATTTGGGTTAGCATTTGAGGTCGCTGATGTGTTGCTCGGCAAAGTGTTTTGCAAAGGACTTGGTAGGGCTTCATGATCAGTAGTCTGATCTTCCTCGCCCTGAGTCATTGAATCCGGCAGATTGTCTCCGAGCTCGCCGAGATTCATTATGTCTGGGAGGGTACCGGGTGATTGGTCAGAGAGAGATTGTTGAGGACAGGACTGAGACAAGTCCGGCTCTTCAAGTTCATCCTGGGAGAAAGAAAAGTCGATCGGATTCCCTATCCCGTCCTCTTCATTGTTGTGCAAAATTGAACCGATTGGGACACCACTCGTTGAGTCGAAGGAGCTCATCGGGGTAATGTTCGCCTTATCTTTGAACAAAACATCCATGCGATCAAAACACGGGCACAACTCGTCTAATTTCTGACGGAGCGAGTGAAATCCCTCCGCCTCCTCAATACCAGCTCCTGTATTCCGCTCAAAGTCCTTCACTTTTCGGTACTTATTTTTGTAGGTGTCGAGACGCTGGCGCATTTGGCTGCCGGAGAGATGTAGATCCGAATCCATGAGATTCATATACTCGGCAAATGTCTCATACGCTTGAGTTCGAGTCATGCAACCGGGTCCGACCGAAGTTTGGCTGCTGCTTCCAAAGATGTTCTTAAAATTTTCTTCTTCTTCAAGGTAAGTGCAGACGAATTCATAGTCCCTTCGGGCAAAGGGTCGGGAAGAATCCGCCGGGGCTGGAGTTGCAGGCTGAGTATTTTGAGACAAAAGAGCACCTGATTGACCGGATGTGTTACCCGGGGGCGAGCTGACAGCACTACTGGAGTTGTTGGCTCGTTTGCCTCTTTTTTTTGGCCCCTTGTAAGGGTCATTTGGATCTGCCAGGGCTGCGGCCAATTCAGCTCGAGTTCGACGTTTATGACGACGTGGAGGATCAGAAATATTTGATGCTATATGAAATGACTAATTCAGTTTTGTTTGCCTTCTTTGCTGGAAATCGAGCAGTACTCACAGGCATTTGAGGTGATTGAACCAGCAGAATCCAAACCAGGAGTGCTATTGATGCTAGTTGGCGGAGGTGGTGGGAGTGATTGTGATGGGTTAGTTGATGTCGGCATGTTCTGAGAGTTCGAGTTGGATTCCATAGTGTTAGTGGTTGTTTGTGGTGATGGTTATGAATCTGGATTGTTGAAAGCAGACATCAAGCGTGATTGATATATCACCCCCGGAATTCAGGGCGGGGGGATATAGGATGGGTTATACATGCACAGGGAGGGATAGGGTTTTGCTAAGGCTTGCTGATGCAAGTGCTAAACTCTATTTGAGTTTGATGACGAGAGCCTTAAGTGAACTGGGCTAATGAGTCCGCCTAATACACAAGAATCCCCCAAATTCCCACGGGTGGTCGATTAGCTCAGTTGGTTAGAGCGCCGTACTAATATTATCTTGCAGAGATGTCATGCGGATGTCATGGGTTCGACCCCCATATTGACCACGAGGTTCCTCCGGGGGCTGCACCCTTTTACCGCCAGAGTCTGCCGAAACTCGGAAAAGTTGATTTCTTAAACAAGCGAACTTGAAGGTGACTGCAGACAAGCGTAACCCGTAGTTTTTATTGTTTATCTCTCTCTCTCTCCGGTACGGTCTTGAATCACCAAAGGCTTGATCTTCTGATGCCGGGTTCAACTTTTTTCTTGGAAAGCGCAGTCGGGACAAATTAACCAGCAAGCTCCTTTCATAGGACAGTTTTCGGGCTGTGGCCCGTCAGGCGGGTGGCTGGCTTCATCACCGGTTCCATTCGGCCTGGCTATGATATATGGACAGAGAGGATTAATCCCCCAGAGTGTTAATAAGATCCTGCATGCCGGAGATAAGGAATCAGGATCGGTCGTCAAGCCCCACGTGATCCCGTGATGGGGTCCGATGGACGACACTGCTGGGAGAACAACACACAGCTTAGGTAATCTCATCATCACCTCTCTTAATCCCTGTTGACCGTCCACTGCTGGTAGCCTGGTCTTGGAGAACTCCCCTCTTCAACATTCCATCTCTCACCTCCCAACAGTGACTCATCATGAGCTGGTTTTCAGTCGAACC
>SMGU01000683.1:0-14251 GCA_004348175.1 Puccinia novopanici
AAATACATAAAACTTTAATTGACAGTTCCCTGCCAAATCGGAGTTTATGAATTTATGTAATTTTTTATTTATGCAGTTTTGAACACCATAAATATAATTTTACCTTGTAAAGTAAGAAGCCAAAAAAAAAATTGGCCAAGACTTTCTGCAAACGCAATATCTTGAGCCTTGTCTACTTGAAGACTCGTCAGTTGGTACCTGTCATAAAGGGAGTATGACGGGGACGAACCAAATGCCCTAACAAGTCATAACGACGTTCCCAGGGTTTGAAAACCCTATCTGAGATGGGGCGGCTAAACGCAGCCTTAGCTTTTTACCCTTTGCGGATTGTGAAGAGTGCCGATAGGGAGCTTTCGGAGCAAGAAGAGCCCAACAGAGAAGATATTTATGATATTATTTCACAATGACGAGTTTCAGCTCGGATTGAAAGGGTTTCTTCCACCATCATTTGTTTAATTGGATATGTCCACTTGCGGAATAACGTTAGGGGGAAAGTGCCAAGGAACTTGGAAGATGACGCCTTTGTGGTGATGCCCTGTCAAAAACCCTCCGGCGAGTAGGATGATCAAGGTGCTTCATGGAGTGATGTCAGTTGGAGATTATGAGGAGTGACTTCATGTGACTGTAGCTGTACCCTGGAAACAGGTTCACCCTTTACATAACTACTATACCATTAATGACCAATGCACTCGGCTGCATGCATTCAAGTCTCCACCGCAGAAAGAATGCTACAGTGGACTACAAATAAAGTCACAAGGGTCTTCTTTTCCTTTCGCAAGTTCATCATCCAAGGATAAAAAGAAAAGAAAAATATAAGTATATCAGTTCAAAGTATCACGCCTTTTTCTACTCTTTGTTCACGCTCTAAATACAAATCAACTAACGAAAGTAACGAAATAATAACGAAGCAGAAACCTTAATTCTCCCATTTTCCCTCAGATCAGAAGAAGAAGTTCAACACATTACTGTCATCACTAATTCTCTTCCCTTGAACTATACACCCTTCCAGCTTGCATTATCAGCTAGAAAGTATTTATTACCCACTCATATTAAATTTGTACTTATGTTTGTCTGGTTGTAGATTGGGGAGGTGATCTCAGACTGGGAAAAAGAAACCAGGGTAATTCAAAGGAATAAGTAATGTCACCAAATGAATAAAACCACAATCTGCTCATTCATGCACCCATTCCAGATCTTTGCACTGGAGAAATTCCACCAAAGGCTGGCATTACCCCAACTTTTTCCCACCCTTAAATATATGCACACCACACACCACAAACCACATAAATAACTCAGCAGCCCTCTGAAGAATTTTATTCTGGAAACAAAACCATCCAATCTCCACACAATAATTCCAGATCAAAATACTGTGAATCTACTAGGAATTTTAATGCACCGGATAATGTGTATCTAGCTCTGGGCAAAGTGACAAACTGCTGTTCAAGTCATATAAATCCTCTTCCTTCTGTGGAAAGTAAACCCTCTGCAAGTGAAAACTTCCAAACTATCAGCGAGTCAGCTTCCATCAGTCCCCTGGATGCAGACTTGACTCAACCTCATCATCATCTCAAACCAGAACTTTTCACTATGAAGATGGCTGATAACCCTCGTGAAGGCTCCTCAATTCCACCTGAAGCTACTCTTGCGGCTGACCAATCTCGCCCCACTTCTGCAAGCGTCACTGTATCTTCAAGCAAAAAGCTCAGCACTCGGGAATCCATCCAGGCCTCTGAACACTCGGAACAAGCTTCTACAGATGATGCGTCTCATGTCCCCCAGCCCCCTCAAAGCAGCACAATCGTACAAGAAACGATGGCATATGCGTCAGCACAATCCAGCGAAGCCTCTGTGATGGGAGACTCATCCCCGGAAAGTGATAAGTCCGTCCATCCCGGCTTGTTATGTTGAAATTTTTTTCTGATTTATTGTTTCCTTCCCAGTGTCCACACCAACTTGTCAATTCCTGATGGCAAACCTACAGATGCTACCCCTCCAATGGATACAGTTTGTCCAAGTGATACAGTGAATTCTGGTATACTCGAACCATGCACGACGGAAGACATAGCATTGAATCCAAATGACAATCCCACTGAAGACCTCGCTCCGAGTCTCCCGGTCGCAAATGTTACCGAAGGTCCCGGCGAATCTCCAGCAAACGCTGTCCAAGTCTGTTCAAGCTCATCGGAAGAAGTGGACAAGCGGCAGAACCCCACGTCTACACCCTCAATTGAGAGCACATCCCAGTTAACCCCCGACGATTCTGCTCTTTTCACTCCCCTTCCTGCCAGTTCTACTACGCCAGCTAATGAAGCGCAAGTCGACAATCTTAATAGTGACGCACTAAACGACCAGAACATTCCGGCAGAACCCTCTGACCCCTCCGAAGCTCCCTCCGATGCGCCTTCGGCTGAGCAGTCCATTCCAACTCCGGAACATTCTGCTGAAGCGACTCACGACTCCGCCAAACCCGACAAGAATCGTGACGAACCTCCAGCCAAGGTCGCCGAAGCGGGTTCCGCCCCAGAGCCTCCTCACGATGACAACGTGACCACTGAAGCTCTGGAGTCAACGTCCGGACAGCTCAATGACGCGGCCGCCATGGCAGAATCAACCCTTAAAGTCGCATGGTATGCTCATAGTCGTTGATTTCATCCATGAACAGTGTGACTGACTTGTTTTTTTACGTGCAGCTCCGATACAACCCCAGTCATTTCTTTGGACGATCTTAAAGAGGCTGCATCTACAACTGATGCAGTCCCGCCTCATGAACCCGCACAACCTACCCCTGAACCAGCAAGCCCGCCCCCAATCGAGAACATGTTCGATCAAATCCCAGATAACTCCAAACCTTCTGACGACTCTACGGGACCCATTGCTGGGTCTGCCAGCTTGCCGCTTTCAACACAAGTAGAAACCGGCGAACCTACGACCAAGGTAGACTCAAATGCACAGGAATCCCGCTTTCCAAAAAATCCAGATCCCCAAGTCGTCTCGGAAGAGGAAGCTAACGCCGACACAAGCCCGAATCCACCTGCCACAGAAGCCGAAGTATCTAATCCTGTGCCCGCGGATGTTGCAATCCCAGTAAGTACACAAGATGCGCTTGTAGAGGTCCCTCTCGACACGTCTTCCCCCGCCGATCCGGCATCTTCCGAAAGCGCCGAACATCAAGCCACCTACGAGGTGACCCAGCTAGAGCCAGTCACCCCGAAGATGTCCGATTCAGCCGAGCAGATTTCAGATTCCCACGACACTGCGGTCAGCCTACCCAAGCCCGTTACGGCCATCCCCTCTCCCGACTCGGTGTTGAATTCGACCTCCGCTGAGGTCAATCAGCCCGTCCCTCAGGATAAAAGCACGCCTGAGCACTCAGATGACGTCGAACCCATCGAAGGAGCCCCAGCAATGACCGAAACCCCAACCCGGCCGGAAGCTTCCGCATCGGAAGGCGAGGCTGAAGCCGCCCCATCACCCGAAGAGCCCTCTCCTGGTAAGTTCCGCGTATCAGCTCTTTTTTTGGAAATACATTATGCTTAATTTTCCATTATCGCCCACCATAGCTATGCCTCAAGAGCCGCCTCAATTCCCACCGGAAGAAATTCCTACGAAGGCTCCTGGGCCAGAGACTTAGGGCCATTCTTCAAAGACCTCCACTGAGATCAAGGACGAGAGCGCCGATCGTGCGCAGCCTGTCCTAAGCGCCGCTGGGGTTGTATCAGAACAGACGCCCACCACTGAACCGGAATCAAACCCCGTTCCTTTTGCTCAAACTGCTGACGTCGCCGAGCCCGTCCCATCCGAAGCTCAGCCTCCGACCAAAGCAGCACCTCCAATTGAAGAAACGCCATCTGATGCTGTGGCTCAAGCACCCGTGACGCAAGATCCCCCCTCCCCTCTTCCACCGGAAAATTGTCCCCCCTCTGTTACTTCTGTTCCCGCCCTACCCAGGGACAATTCACTAGCTGATATGTCCACAAGCGATGTCGCAAATCACCCAGAGGCGCCCGAAGCTTCTTCTTCAACTCAACCGTCAGATCAAGCTGTGTTTATTGTTGACGCTCCAGCCACGGAAACCAAACCTCAAGATACTTCTGAAGTAGACACTGCTCAAACTGTTGATGCCCATCCATCTCAACCTGAAAGTCCGACTCCAGGACAGTTGCCCAGCGACACCGATGCCGCCAATACTTCTGAAGCTGATGTGCAAGTGACTGACGGCTCTAGCGACATCCAGCAAACAGTTTCCGCCCCGACTGAAACACCAGCCGAGACTAGCCCAGATGGGGAAACGGCCGAAACCGCTACCGAGCCTCAGGTCCCCATGGAGCCCACTGTTGACGCAATAGTAGTTACACTTACGAAAGAAGGCGAGCTGGATCTTCCCACCCCCGCTGATGAAGGCCAACAAGCTACCGAAGTGGTCGCCACCGAACCGGATGAGCCGGTCCCGTCGGCACCTCAGGAGACTGACGAGCCATCTCACAGTGTTGTCGCCATTCAGCAAGCGGCGGTTGACTCTGTCGTTGCAACTGAGCCAACCTCAGATGCCACCGTGGAAGCAAGCCCTGCCTCACCCGCGACCCAAGGCAATCTCGCAAGCTCCGACACCTCCGGCGATCCTACAAACAAAGATGATGCCTCTCCTGAAAACGATTCGCCTGTCCCACTGGCTGTCAGGACGCCCGAATCTAGCTCAGAGCTTCCGGCCACCGGACCGGTCGAAGATTCTCCTGCTACCCAGGAAACTCAGCTCACCGATGCTAGTCCCGAGCCGCTTATGACACAAGTAGAGGATGGCGCAGCGGATGCCCAGCTTCAAGAGAACCTGGAGCCCTCCAACATCTCGGATGAGACTCCTACCAACACTACCGATGCAACCCCGGAGCAAGCTGCTACGGAGCCAGAGGCACCTACCGGCGTGCCTGCAGCCGATGTAAGCATCGCTAACGCCCAAAATGAAGGTCAGGAAGCTTCTCTTACTCTGTCTGTAGGCAAACCGACCACCCTTGAGGGTGCGCAACGTCCCAAAAATGCCGAGGAGACCTTAATCACTGAGAAGACGGCAGACTCGGTCGATCAGCTCACCAATTCCCAGGATAATCCGGTCGTCTCTGACAACAGTCCCGCCGCGAACTCCCCTGTTGATTCTGGCCTGGATCAAAACACCACCGTAGCCCCTGCGCCGGCCACTGAGCCTACAACAGCGGCTGACACTCCTGAACCGGATGAAAACATCGAAGCGGCTACGGCGGCTGCTGATTCGTCACCGCCACCGAAAGCTACCGAGTCGTCGGAAGATGCCATTGAACCCGCTCCGACGCCCGAACAAGCTTCTACAGGTAAGCCTAGCTCCCCACAATGTCATATCTTCAATTTTGATCTGAGTTTTTCGTCATTTTAAAGCGGTGCCTGCGCCAACCACGTCGGCCGAAAATCCTGAACCAGTTGAGAAGATAGAAGGAGCAGCAGCAGAGGCAGACTCAATACCGTCACCAAAAGCTACCGACTCGTCGGAAGTTTTCGCAGACCACGCCGATGAGAACCCTCCCACCAATCAGGCCGCAAATAACGTAGAATCCTCCAGCGATTCTCCAGCTACGACTGAGCAGTCCGTCAGCTTGCCGCTCCCCACGCCCGCCGAACCAACGGATATAACTGACCAGCATCCAGACACCCCTAGCCCGGCTGACGATCCTCAAGTAACTCTTCCAGAACAAGTGCCCACACCCTCTGCTGATCAGCATCTTGAACAACCTGTGTCGGATGCAGAACCAACCCCTGAGGACTCCCCAGCTGCGGTGGACCCGGTCCCAGTCTCCTCGGGTGAGGGTCCCATCTGCAACGGCGATGCCAGCCCGGAACAACCGACAACAGCTGAAGACGTGCCCCCACCTGTCCCTGTCGATGATCCCAATCCAGGCAGCATCCCCACGGACAGTGAAGAGGCCGTTGCTGTCCCTCAATCTGCTCAACCTGCCAGTGATTCAGAATCATCCGACAGTGCTCAACAACAAGCCTCCGAGGTATCCCCGCCCGAGACAGGAATTAAACAGATGATGGACTCGACTGATCAGCCCGCAGACTCTGATGACACTCCGGTCGTCCAGGACGAAGCCACCACTGTCACAACTCCCGTCGAAGCAGGCCCAGATCAAAACGCAGCTGAAGAACAAGCGCCCGTCACTGCAGATAATAATTCAGCTGTCCATTCTAGCCCAGTCGATGGATCAGCAGTGGTGCTGGAAGAATCACCATCACCAGAAGCCCCCCAGCCGTCAACAGCTTTGGTCGAAGCCACCCCAACGCCCGAGCAAACATCTGATGGCAAGTTTTGCTTACTTTTTTTCTCTCTGGTTTCAATAACCGCAACTGACTTTTATATTGTTTCCAAAAACAGCCGTGCTCCCGGATCAACCACAAATCGTGGAGGAGGCCTCGTCGCCGGAACACAGCTCTAGCCCCCCCCAAGGCGAAACTTGCGACGTTCCCATCGATGGCATTGCTGAACCAGCGCCAGCTGACCTTCCCTCGCAGTCAATGGCTGCAGTCAATGACAGTACTAATCAGTCAGAGGACGGCGCAAACCTCACTAACGCGGTGCCCGAACCAGCGTCTACCCCTAGCCCCGAGGCAAGTCCCAGTGCTCTCATCCAAAGCGCTTCTGTCGTGGAACCCAAGCCCGTTACGGTCATCCCCTCTCCCGACTCGGTGTTGAATTCGACCTCCGCTGAGGTCAATCAGCCCGTCCCTCAGGATAAAAGCACGCCTGAGCACTCAGATGACGTCGAACCCATCGAAGGAGCCCCAGCAATGACCGAAACCCCAACCCGGCCGGAAGCTTCCGCATCGGAAGGCGAGGCTGAAGCCGCCCCATCACCCGAAGAGCCCTCTCCTGGAAGTCCGACTGCAGGACAATTGCCCAGCGACACCGATGCCGCCAATACTTCTGAAGCTGATGTGCAAGTGACTGACGGCTCTAGCGACATCCAGCAAACAGTTTCCGCCCCGACTGAAACACCAGCCGAGACTAGCCCAGATGGGGAAACGGCCGAAACCGCTACCGAGCCTCAGGTCCCCATGGAGCCCACTGTTGACGCAATAGTAGTTACACTTACGAAAGAAGGCGAGCTGGATCTTCCCACCCCCGCTGATGAAGGCCAACAAGCTACCGAAGTGGTCGCCACCGAACCGGATGAGCCGGTCCCGTCGGCACCTCAGGAGACTGACGAGCCATCTCACAGTGTTGTCGCCATTCAGCAAGCGGCGGTTGACTCTGTCGTTGCAACTGAGCCAACCTCAGATGCCACCGTGGAAGCAAGCCCTGCCTCACCCGCGACCCAAGGCAATCTCGCAAGCTCCGACACCTCCGGCGATCCTACAAACAAAGATGATGCCTCTCCTGAAAACGATTCGCCTGTCCCACTGGCTGTCAGGACGCCCGAATCTAGCTCAGAGCTTCCGGCCACCGGACCGGTCGAAGATTCTCCTGCTACCCAGGAAACTCAGCTCACCGATGCTAGTCCCGAGCCGCTTATGACACAAGTAGAGGATGGCGCAGCGGATGCCCAGCTTCAAGAGAACCTGGAGCCCTCCAACATCTCGGATGAGACTCCTACCAACACTACCGATGCAACCCCGGAGCAAGCTGCTACGGAGCCGGAGGCACCTACCGGCGTGCCTGCAGCCGATGTAAGCATCGCTAACGCCCAAAATGAAGGTCAGGAAGCTTCTCTTACTCTGTCTGTAGGCAAACCGACCACCCTTGAGGGTGCGCAACATCCCGAAAATGCCGAGGAGACCTTAATCACTGAGAAGACGGCAGACTCGGTCGATCAGCTCACCAATTCCCAGGATAATCCGGTCGTCTCTGACAACAGTCCCGCCGCGAACTCCCCTGTTGATTCTGGCCTGGATCAAAACACCACCGTAGCCCCTGCGCCGGCCACTGAGCCTACAACAGCGGCTGACACTCCTGAACCGGATGAAAACATCGAAGCGGCTACGGCGGCTGCTGATTCGTCACCGCCACCGAAAGCTACCGAGTCGTCGGAAGATGCCATTGAACCCGCTCCGACGCCCGAACAAGCTTCTACAGGTAAGCCTAGCTCCCCACAATGCCATATCTTCAATTTTGATCTGACTTTTTCCTCATTTTAAAGCTGTTCCTGCGCCAACCACGTCGGCCGAAAATCCTGAAACAGTTCAGAAGATAGAAGGAGCAGCAGCAGGGGCAGACTCAATACCGTCACCAAAAGCTACCGACTCGTCGCAAGTTGTGGTGGAAGCCACCCCAACGTCCGAACAAGCCTCCACAGGTAAGCCTAACATGCCACCTAATCATTCACTCAATGTTTTTACCTGATCTTTTTCGTCATTTGATAGTGATGCTTCCAGATCAGCTTCAAACTCCGTCAGAGTCAGATAAACTTAATCCCACCGAAGGCGAAACCTCCAATATTCCCGTTGATGCCAGTGCTGATCAAGCCCCAGCTGACCTTGCCCCGCCGCCAGAGTCCTCAAGTGTTGGCACTACAAAGCATCAAGAGCCCCCGAGTACCGCCAGCATTGTTGCTGATCAAACATCTACCCCTCAAGGATCGACGACACAAGACATCAACAACAAGAATGATGCCGCCTCCCAGGAAGCTTTGGCCACCACCGAGGTTTCTACTCCCGCCCTACCCGAGGACAAGTCTGTGACAGAGTCATCCACCGCCGAGATTGCCGATAGGGAAGATGCCCCTGATGCGTCTTCAACCGAATCCACCGGTACAGTCGTGGCAGTTGAGACCACTCAAGACAGGACTGCCGAGCCTCCAAATGTACATGAGGCTTCCGCCGCTCCCCCTGTAGATGCCCCAGCTCCCACTGATACCACGTCTGAAGCCGACAAAAACACCGAATCTAGCGAGTTGCAAGAACAGACCTCCCCTCTGACACAGGCGGATTCCGGGTCATCAAAATCTCCTCCGGAAACTGTGGAAGCGGTAGCCAAGTCTGAGCCCATCAACGAACAGGAATCAACACCACCTGTGGATGCCAGCTCGGCTCCCGCTCAGGACGTAACAGATGTCGGCCCTTCTCCAACCGTTGACGAGGTAGAAAAAGCTACCGAAGTCGACGCCACCACCTCAGCAGAGCCGGTCCCGTCGCCATTCCATGAAGACGATGTTATCGCTGAAAGTGTTGCCGACGTTCAACTGACTGACACTGACTCCAAGGTTGCCTCAGAACAGATTCTGGATTCGGCCGAGGGATCAAGTCCTGCACTACCCGAGAACAACCAAGGTGAGGCCAATACTGCTGTCAGCGTTGAGGGTTCTTCACAAGGTGATTCTGCCCCACCTGCTAACGAAGCGACAGCTGTGGTAGAGGTTGAGAAGCCCCCTGAAGGTCCGTTAAATATTCCTAGGGTTTCCATCGCAACTGGGTAATTTGATCTAACTTCGGGCAATATTACTGATCCTCCGGATGAAAACTTAGGCGCTGAAGAATCCGAGACAGCCCCTGAGAATACCGAAGGGGCTGCAGCCGAAACCGCCGGTGCGGTTTCTACCCAAGGACCTTCCCTTAATGTAAACGTGAGCGAGCAACTCTTGGAGTCGACGTCTTCACAACCCGCCGAATGTATTCCGGCAGAGGAACCACCTACTGAAGATGGAAGGTTAGTCCGATTCCCCTATCATGTCGCTGTACATTTAGCTGATCAGAACTTCCATGTCTAGCGTTCATACGGATCCAGCTGCTGCAGTAGACAAAGTTGATGTACAGGCATCTCCTAATGATGTCGTCACCTCTGACGAATCCGAAGAACTTGCGCCGGATGACGCGATCCCAGTTGCAATCGCAGACCACGCCGATGAGAACCCTCCCACCAATCAGGCCGCAAATAACGTAGAATCCTCCAGCGATTCTCCAGCTACGACTGAGCAGTCCGTCAGCTTGCCGCTCCCCACGCCCGCCGAACCAACGGATATAACTGACCAGCATCCAGACACCCCTAGCCCGGCTGACGATCCTCAAGTAACTCTTCCAGAACAAGTGCCCACACCCTCTGCTGATCAGCATCCTGAACACCCTGTGTCGGATGCAGAACCAACCCCTGAGGACTCCCCAGCTGCGGTGGACCCGGTCCCAGTCTCCTCGGGTGAAGGTCCCATCTGCAACGGCGATGCCAGCCCGGAACAACCGACAACAGCTGAAGACGTACCTCCACCTGTCCCTGTCGATGATCCCAATCCAGGCAGCATCCCCACGGACAGTGAAGATGCTGCTGCTGTCCCTCAATCTGCTGCCGGTAATCCAGGATCATCCGACAGTGCTCAACCAGCCTCCGAGGTAACCCCGCCCGAGCCAGGAACCACAACAGCTGAAGACGTCCCACCTCCTGTCCCTGCCGATGATCCCAATCCAGGCAGCATCCCCACGGACAGTGAAGAGGCTGTTGCTGCCCCTCAATCTGCTCAACCTGCCGGTGATACAGAATCATCCGAAAGTGCTCAACAACAAGCCTCCGAGGTTGTCCCGCCCGAGGCAGGAACCACAACAGCTGAAGACGTACCCCCTCCTGTCCCTGCTGATGATCCCAATCCAGGCAGCATCCCCATGGACAGTGAAGAGGCTGTTGCTGTCCGTCAATCTGCTCAACCTGCCGGGGATCCAGAATCATCCGACAGTGCTCAACAACAAGCCTCCGAGGTAACCCCGCCCGAGACAGGAATTAAACAGATGATGGGCTCGACTGAGCAGCCCGCAAACTCTGATGACACTCCGGTCGCCCAGGACGAGGCCACCACTGTCACAACTCCCGTGGAAGCAGGCCCAGATCACAGCGCAGTTGAAGAACAAGCGCCCGTCACTGCAGATACCAACTCACTTGCCCATTCTAGCCCAGTCGATGGATCACCCGCGGTGCTGGAAGAATCACCATCACCAGAAGCCCCCCAGCCGTCAACAGCTTTGGTCGAAGCCACCCCAACGCCCGAGCAAACATCTGATGGCAAGTTTTGCTTTTTTTTTTTCTCTCTGGTTTCAATAACCGCAACTGACTCTTTATTTTTTTTTGCAAAAACAGCCGTGCTCCCAGATCAACCACAAATCGTGGAGGAGGCCTCGTCGCAGGAACACAGCTCTAGCCCCCCCCAAGGCGAAATTTGCAACGTTCCCATCGACGGCATTGCTGAACCAGCGCCAGCTGACCCTCCCTCGCAGTCAATGGCTGCAGTCAATGACAGTACCAACCAGTCAGAGCAAGGCGCAAACCTCACTAACGCGGTTCCCGAATCAGCGTCTACCCCTAGCCCCGAGGCAAGTCCCAGTGCTCTCATCCAAAGCGCTTCTGTCGTCGAACCGGCGACGGAAGAACTTGTCTCATCACAAGCCCCCCCTCCTACGGAATCCGCAATCCCAGCCGCTGAAAATCCAGACGATTCTCCGGTTCAAGAATCGACGACGCTCAACCCCACCAACCAGAATGACGCCCTCCCCCAGGAAGCTTCGGTCACCCCTGATGTTTCTACTCCCGCCCAACTCGATGACATCACTGTAACTGATCAATCTACAGGCGAGTTTGCCAATAAGGATGAGGCGCCCGACGCTTCTTCCACCGAATCTCCAGGCCCAGTCGTGCTTAACGACGATACTCAAGACGCATCAGCAGAGTCTCAAATTCCAGCTGAAGCAGCCACCGCTCCCACTGTAGATACCGCTCCAGCTCAACCTGAGACAATCACCCAAGCCGACTTGCCACGCGACACCGACCCCGTCAAAGATCCCGAACCCTCCCCTCAACTAACAGAAGACTCAAGTCCGCAACTCGACTCCCAGCCAATCAACAAGGAGGTGCCCGCGCCGTCTGTGGATGCAAACTTAACTCCGGTCCAAAGCGAAACAGATGTTGGCCCTCCCACAACTGTGGACGAGGTAGAGGTTGCTGCCACCAGCTCCAATCAAGATCTATCGATTGTCTCAACGGAAGCTGAGTCTCCAGCTGCGATTGAACAGACTCCACAGCAAGCCCAAGACACGAGCGCCGTAACACCTGAGAATCACGATGACGTCACCAATTGTTCAAATGCTTCCGGCGATCCCGTAGTCTCGCCTGACGACTCGCCTTCGGTCTCCTCTCCGGCTGCGACACCTGCCGCAACAACTGACACTGATGTGAGTACTACTGCCGATGTACGTGCTGATCAGCCTGCCATGGATGTGCCAGACCCCGCCAATGCATCTCAACCGAAGGAAAATGTCGATCAACAACCTTCAATCACTGCTGCTCCCGTCGGACCCGAAAACTGTCTTGCGGTCGACTCGCTGGATTTCACTCCCGCCGAGGAGCGCGCTGCCACAGAAAACCCCTCTGACGCTCAAGATGCCACTGTCGAAGCTCCCGCTGTTCCGGAACAACCATCCACTCCCAATGCGAACCAGCCTGCGGAGGCCGCCCCACCTACTGCAGAGGAGCTTACAACGGAAGGTGCCAGCCCAGCTCATCCAATGGCCGCAGAAGTCAACGATCCCTCCAGTCAGCCCGAAGGTTCTGCCACAGTTGCCGAATTGGTTCCAGTAGTCAATGATGGCAATGTGAGTAACGCTCTCAACACATAGCTGTATGAACAAGAACAGGCATTTGACAAAAGCTGACTCATCTCCCTCCACAACAGGCACCAAATGCTCCAACCGAGGTTCCGACCGATTCTACAGAGGGCAACGATGACTCAACCACCCCTGAACAAGAAGTCCCTGCCCCCACTGCTGATACCACCCCGGCCGGACCCGCTTCGGAAGAAGTACCCACATCTAAACCTGTAGGGGTAGATACTGTTGATCCCGTGACACCTCAGCTGGACGTTCCACCAGCGACGGAACAATCGACCGTGGCCAGCTCAGCCGAACCCAAATCTGACTTGAAATCAGGCGAGCATGCGGACTCCGATGCTAATTCAATCCAGAAGCCGCTTGAGGAGAAGAAGGGCGATAATTTGCCCAAAGCTGCTCTAGCGGATGCCACAGTGGACAACAACCCAACGCTCCCCCCGAAGAGCATCTTGGCATCCTATCTTCCCGTGTTCCTAGATTCACCACCACCTTCTTTGACATCTGTCCCCAAGCCTCCCGCTGACCATGCTATCGCTGCAAAAGTTTGGCCTGGTGCTCCTGCTGTATCTAACGTTAAACGAGAAATACTCCTTCCAGCCCGGATGAAAAAATTGAGCATGGCCTCCACTAGTTCAAGACATTCTCTCTTCGTGAAAGACTTGGCTACTTTCTCATTTCCATCGTTTATACCAACTACCCCGAAGCCCGTCCTCAACGACAACACCAGCCCAGTTGTTTCTGCTAAGGGCCCCTCAATCCCAGTGCCTTGTGTGTCACCACCTCAGAATCTGGATACTTCACCATCACCACCAACCAGACCTAAATCCATGAGCTCTAGGCACAGCAAGCTTGTCAAACCTTATCCCAGCTTAAAACGCACGCGGGTTGCGGACAGCGTTGATCATCGAGCCTGGCGTTCAAGCTATCGTTCCGTAACGTTTCGAAATAAGAACGATCCTCCTGTCGTTGACGAAGCTAGCATGGTGCAGAGAGCTAGATCCCATAAGCTCATTGAGTTTGGTACAAGGCCTCATTCGTCCAAGAGGCGATCTACGCGTATGGAACAAAACAACGATCTGTCTGATGCTTTTGCCATCATACAATTGAGTGACGCTACGACCTATAACCCAAGAGCCGATCGATATGTCAATCCAACCCTGAGCCGGCGCCTGAGTACCTCCGTGAAAGATATCAGTGAGTTACTTTTGACTTGACGCTCACTGACAGAAAAAAAATAACCATTCCTTCTTTTCAGTTCAAAAGCGCCAAAATCGCGACATCTTGAAAAAGTCTCCGTTGGATGATGTGTATGTCGCAGAAGGTGAGTTATTAACATGTTTGCCAATGAACTCGGTCGAGCATTCTGACACTTCTTATTGCGCAGACTTCCACTTCGATTTGGACAAAGAACTCGCAAATTTGTCCGAATCGTTTTCAGAAGATGATTGTAAGTCCTTGACGAACTCAAATGATCCCTAATCTCCTTGCTTATGTCATCTTTTCGGGGGGGGGGGGGGGGGGGGGGGGGGGGGGGGGGGGGGGGGGGGGGGGGGGGGGGGGGGGGGGGGGGGGGGGGGGGGGGGGGGGGGGGGGGGGGGGGGGGGGGGGGGGGGGGGGGGGGGGGGGGGGGGGGGGGGGGGGGGGGGGGGGGGGG
>SMGU01000684.1:0-16582 GCA_004348175.1 Puccinia novopanici
GGCAAAACCAGCTTGATGAAGATGAACGGTTCCATCCTCCTTCCAGTCAAGGGTATAGCCAAGGTGCTGCGATGGTCGTTCCTTGATCTTAATAGAATAAGCTTTCGAGATGGACGCCAGAAGATGTTTGACCTTATCCTCAGATTCACCAATTACAAACCCATCATCGACATGCATGTGAAGGAAAACGCTGCGATCGGTATCGTAGAACAGCGACTCGTCCAGGGGGGAAGACAAAAGACCAATTTCCGTCAAAGTTCCGACCAGGTGCTTCCTCCATTGTCGAGGGGCCTGCTTAGTGCCATAGAGAGACTTATTCAACGCCACACCCAGTCCTCCTTGCCAGGCTCTTCAAAACCCTCAACCTGTGCTACATAGACCGGAGCGTCTATTTCGCCGTACAGGAAGGCAGTTTCAACGTCGAACTGAAAAACATACCACGCACGGTTGACAGCAATCGAAATGAGGAGTTTGAAGGATTCGTTACGGGCTACAGAAGCATAGGTGTCGAAATAATGGAGCATATGCACTTGGTGATTTCCAAAGCATACCCAGCGAGCCTTATACCGAAGCAAGTCGCCAAACTCATTTTCTTTCGGCCCAGAAGCCACATACCACCTATGACCTTGTCATCCCCAGGAGGAGGAACGAGAGTTCCTGTGTTTTTTGAGAAAAGCGAGTGATGTTCTTTGGCCATTGCTTCCTGCCAGCCCTTTCGTTCGTGTGGACAACTGAGGGCTTCCTTGAGTGACACAGTTTCCGTCAAAAAACTATAATCAGGGAGATCGAACTCAGTAACATGAGCTGGTCAGGTGGATCGGTAACCGCTGGAGTGATTGCCTTATTGCGAGTTGAGTTTGGTCTTCGCGCGCGTATTGATGATATTGCGGGAATCAACATCACCAACAATTTCATTGGACGGGGGATGATCGTCGGGAACATAGCTGTAATGCTTTGCTTTTGAAGGGCAGAGACAGAGGCCGGTTGTGCAGAAGTTGAGAGATTCGCAGGAGGACAACTTGATGAATCTGGGGTTTTCAGCTGATTGACGGCTTGATGAGCGAGAGCGACTACTGAAGGGTAGTTTTGGGAATTGGGGAGGAAGTGAATTTGAAAGATACAAATTCACTGGAGGATTGGAGCGAGGAACCGCCTGAGGTAAGGTATCGGGAGGTTTGATAAGGGAGGAAGGGGAGTTGTATTGATACGCGAGTTTGGTTGGAATAAATCGCGACTGATAACACATTGCGTCGAGTTGGATCCAAAAATCGTAATGCATCCGAATGATGTTCATACCCCAAACAAATGAGTGGCTTGGAGGGGGCTTGGATTTTAGATGGAGGACGATGAGAGACATGAACCTTCAGACCGAAAGGTATGAGTTTGTTGATATCTCGGATAGGTTCAATGCACATGTTGAGTTCGGAGAGAACACTGACTGGAGAAGACCAGTTCAATGACTTCGAGGGGAGTATGTTGATGAGAGTTGAGGCATAGCGGGCAGCCTCATCCCAGTAGTTGATCGGGACCGAGCATTGAGCTAATAAACATCGAATCTTAACCAAGAGAGTTTGGTTGAAGTGTTCGGCTAATCCATTTGTCTGGGGAGAATTAGCAGGACCAGCTTCGATAGTAATCCCTAATTTTCAAGCGTCGAAAGGAAGAACTTTGAGTTGAATTCTCCTCCTCGATCGGTGTGAATTATTGCAGGACACTTACCAGTCTTATTAACAATTTCTTGGATGTAAGACAGGATTTTAGACTCAGAATCGGACTTGTGGCGCATAAGATAAATCCGATTGAAACGAGAATAGTCATCGATTATCACCAGAACATATTTCATAGAAGATTTACTGGGCGGGGTGATTTGCAACACGTCAATATGAAGTGTTTTGAAGGGTCGATCGGCAGTAGGGAGAGGATTGGAGTGTGGGAACGTTTAAGTTTGCAACGCTTGCAAACCTCACAATTACGTGCAGATTGAGACTTATTTGCAGGAGTAATGTTGTGGAGCTTGAAGAATCGATTGAGATATTTGTCCGAAGGGTGCCCCAGCAGAATATAGTAGTCCAATTCGGGATCAGGATCGGACACGTTCATTACATAGTTGGTAGTATTTGAACGGGGTATAGGACCTTGATAGAGGTTACCTACTCGCGGAAATCGATACACGACCTTATCAGCAAGCCGTACCAGAATTAATCGGTTCTTGACCACCAGTCTAAGTCCGTGGTCCTCGAGTTGAGAAACTGAAACCAGATTGCGGGGACCTTCAGGGGCATAATAGGCTGGATAAATGAGGGTCCCGCCGATATTAAACTTTCCCACATGAGTTATTTTGATCGAACCAGAATAAGTGTTGACAGCTTTCGAAACTGGTTTCGGATCGACGAGTAGCTTGAAATCACATAGTGTTTTTTTGGAAGCGCCAGAGTCGAGAATCAACGAGGCTTTATCTGATAGATCTGACAAGCCATTTGCGTTGACCTCATCGAGTATCATAAATCCGGTGTCATCTGGGTCATCGAGGTTCTCGTCCTCCTCATCGGCCACATCGGCGAAGTCTTCTTCATGGGTTTCAGTAAAGTGAGCCTGATCTGCCATGAATTTCTTCATTTGCGCATTGAACATTTTCGCAAATTGACTTGATAATTCGTCCGATCTTTTGGGAGCAGGGCGAGTTGGAGTGACGCCACGCATTGGACCAGGTCGTGAGCTTCCAGGAAAATTTCCTCGAGTCTTAGGTTGTTGATACTGGTCAGCAGATGATTTTTCAAATCTTTTACTTCTTCCTACATTAAATGCTGCATCAGAAGTAACGCTAGTTTGACGCGTATCTTCAATGAGAAGCCGATCATATACCGTAGCAAAAGTTAAAGGCTTGAGATCGTAGAGTGTTTGAACCAGCGACGTCATAGATTCATCAGCATTAAGACTTCGGAGAAGCAGGGCTGCCGCCATTCCAGTCGTCAAGGTCATAAATCCTGGATTTGCTAGTGCTGAGGTGGACAACGCGGTATAACTTTTCCGAAAAGCGACCAGATGTTCGGAAAGAGAGGTTCCAGGGACATAAGAACAATTGATGAGCGTAAAGAGTTTGTCGCAAAGTTGAATAATCGACTTTCTCCACATGCTTTAGCCAAAGCATCCATTGCATCGTAGATATCTTGATTAGTACCTATAATGATCGGATGGAGTTCCTCCTTGAAAGAACCATAGAGTTTGTTCATCGCCCAAGCTGACATTTGGCGATAATCGGCGGTAGTTTTGTTGGTGGCTACCCATTCAGGTTTCATAAGGTTCTCATAACCCTTTGCGATAATGACATTGGTGAATCGTAACTTCCAGGTAGCCCAGTTGTGACGACTCAGTTTTCAAATCGAGTTTTGGATGATTGACCATCGTCGGAGCTATCGGAATTCCCCATGCTGTCGCGTGCCTAACCTGCGAGTGTTCTAACTTTAGTCTTATAATAGATGATGCCAAGTCTTGACTCTCGCTACCATGTAAGATTTTGAGGTCTAAGACTCTATTGCAGCGATCAACTAAATGCTAATAGTAGTAAAACAACTGAAATAGAGGACATAATGGAAATAAGAAGGTTAACGGAGTGAAATTGAAGTGAGAGGAAATAAAGAAAAAGAAAGGTACCTTCTTATAATCAGAAATCTAGCAATGACTCGAAATGGCCGTTAGAAATATTAATGGAGAAAAAGACAACAACAAGCCTGATGAAAAAGAATAAAAGGGTCAATAACTCTGAGATGAGAAAGGGAGAGACGGAATGGAAAGATGAAAACTGGATGGCGGAGTGTACCTCCACTTGAGTTGAATTCTGGCTCCTCCTGAATTTCTACCGTTTAGATCGAGCGTTGAGGGCGATTTCTGAACTGCAGTTTAGGTCGTAGCGTCCAGTGAATTAAGGGTTCAATGAGATGAATTGGTTGGGGATCAATAAGATTTTCTCTGAAGCTTCCGGTTGAAATCGACTTTTGCGGCCGCCTTAATTGGTTGAGACTTTGATAATGAATAATGGGACTTTGCATATGGTTGTGATGAATTATTCATTCGACACCTTTATGATACCTAGTCGCTGCCGCTCCAACCTTCCATTTCACATCCTGGCGCTCTCGGCTCAAGGATGTACTGGCCATCCAGGGGATGCTCGATATTGTTCTAGGAGAAGTACCCCGTCCAAAAGAAACCAAAATCGATTTAAATACAATTGTTTTCACAAAAAAATAATATAATACAGGGGATTTCCACTCGGATTGGGATACAGTATCTGATATCACTTGCTTGATGGTAAAGCTGATGTTATTGGTCGACCTCTTTATCAGATTATACAAACATCTGAAGCTTTCTAGAAAAATCTGTTCCATCATTTGTGAAACCTATGAACAGAATAATAGAGCTTGAGGACTCTTGCTCATGGATGAATTCTGGAGCACAAGAAATGACCCAAATCTTCTGATTGCGAAATGGATTGCTCGCATTTGCAATGCGGCGACAGATCTTGCTAGCGTCAGGTTAACGCCAAACAATCAGCAGATTTATAATCATCCTTTCCAAGGAATCTACAAGTCTTGGAAACCTGTGTGTGATGGTTTGGTATATTTTCCTGTCAAGGTGTCTCTCAATGACGTGTTGGGGCTCTAGAGTCCTACAAGGTCCTAACTACCATCTCAACCAAAAATTTTGACGCATCTGTCTCTGCAGCAAAATTCAAGCCGAAGCTGGGGTGCTGCAACTGACGCCAGAAGGGCCCACACTTCACCAGATGCTCCAACCCATCTATCAAGCAAAAACATGAAAAAAATGTGCACTCTGCCGAAGCTAGAACAGGATCACTATTATTCTCCACCCTTGGAAAGAATGAAGATGAAAATGATAGCTTTAAAAAATTGACAAGGAGGATGACAATGACCACTGGGGCTAAGATGGACAAAATCTGGGTAAAACGTTCTATTCTTGACAAACACAACTCAAACAAAATCAATAGCCAATTCTTCAAGTGTGTTTGTTTTATTTGGATATCCATTCACTTTCATGGTAATTTCCTTTACCTACAACCTCTGGATCTCTGGCTTGATTCCCTTTCAATTTCTGTCCCCAACCAAGATTTAATTTATGTATCCCTGGACTTAGTAGCATTAGTTGTATATTTTTTATCTAATTTATTTAGGCTTAGCTATATTTTTTTCAACAAGGGGGTGTTTTGGATATGCTTTTACATAAAAAATGTGTTTCTACTATAGCACAGCTTGTGGATTTGTATTTAGTCTGTGCTATCTCTGATACTGGAGCTCGTCCTCACCAAATAAAACCACTTTATTATCTGTGTCTGCCCCATCTGTAACAAGACAGTCCAGAGTTTTCAGTCCCAAAACTCCAGTCTCAATCAACACCACCTGCTAGATACTATGTAGACTGGAAAGGTTTTTCTTCTTTTTTTTTTCAAAGGATCATGTGAAAGGTGGTGTGAAATGCCTTAATTGATGTGTACAGGAATGTACACCACACCCACTTGAAATTGGAAGAAATTCAACTTCAGGCCTGATTTCCCAGTGAATGCAATTCAATCACTCTGGATGTCTTGGGCCTGGTCACTAGCACTCCAAATATTGATTCTATTGGTGGATTGGCCAGGAAAGTGGCTGAAATTCATATAAAAAATTGATTTCAAGAGCCTGTGAGTGATTTAAAAGACAGCAGTGATGGCAAAGGTTCTTCAGAGGGACTCAATCCCTAATAATGATGGCTCTCCATTTGGGATGCAGGAGCCATAACCACTAGGATAAAATGCCCATTGCAAGTGAGGCACCTTGGGTGCCTAATCTTTTCTGGAATGGACTTTGTGCTGGGTTTTGGGTAGCACAGAGCATATCAGAATTAATGTTTTTGTGGCCTGGGATAACCTCATCGTGAGAGTGTGTGATGTTGGCCGCCAGCTGATTACAAAATGCTCCTCAAGAGTGATGTATAATTAATCAGGAGTTGTGAATCTAATGCCTGGGGCGGAGAGTCAATCTTTTCACCAAATGGCAAAATATGCTCAATCCTGGAAGCTGTAAAGCAAAAAACAAAAAAATTCAGGGTGAAAACAGTCTTTTTCCAAATCAAAATCCTTGGACATGTGGCCATGGTGTATACCCATAAATTTAAGTAGATGCTGATTAGAATATACCATAATATTACATTGATGATCAAAATGAAGGCGGTGGGTTGATGGCCAATCACACAGTGGATGTGGATGATCTGAATGAGGACAGTCCATCCACTCTGTTTTCATTCCATTTTCAGGATTGAGATAAGCTTAAATTGCTCAAAATGTTTTAGGTATGACAGTAAAAAAGGTTTAAACACTCAGAGTTAAATTACTGGACCAGCCAATCAAGGGAATCACTGGTTCTCAAGCTCTGGGGTACAAATGAAATTACTTTGAACTTAACTTATTTTTCCTCAAGGTTGAATGTCTTGCTTCAAGATACATTGTGGTTTGCTTCTCAATTCTTTGAGAGAAGCCGGGCTAGTTCAAATTTTCACAAGCCAACACTTTGAGCCTCCATTTTTGCATCAAGAAGTAGAAATACAGGCCCCTGGATTGGAGCAGGGAATTTCCCCAAAACATCCATGTAGTTTTTGGGATGTAGAACCTGTTGAATGTGTGGTAATTTCACACAGTGGATGTGAAATGGAGACGATCCTGAATATTACAGGCTATTCATCTTTTCTTTTGTAACATTCTCAAGTTTGAGCTCAGCTTTGATGGTGTGAGAATTTGAAAGCTTGAAATTAAAAACTACCATCTTCTATTGCTTGTTGAAACTACAATAATTTTTGTCATAAATTTCAATACTAATAACCTCAACAAATTTGTAGCCCAAAAAAAAAAAAACATTATTTCATGAGAAAAACAAAATCAGTCAGATCAAATACAAAAAATTGTCAGTGCATTCAATTCTTTTTGTAAATATCACAGAAAATCTTTTTTTGGCTTGGATGTAGCTTGATACCATCAAGCAATTCCCTAGTTTATGATTTCAAAGTTTTGTCACAGCGTAAAAATTGGAAAATATTTTTATAGTCCCAAACAGTAGTTTATTCCTCAAAATCAAGTATGAAGATGTAGTTCTGAGTTGGTTGTGGTTGTGTTCCTCTTCTGATGAAGGTGGGTTCAGATGGTTTTCTGGTTGAGTTGAAGTTGATATGCACATAATTTCCCCATTTGTTGGGACATGTATCAGCATGTTTTCATGCTTTTTAATGTCAACATGGTGAACACTTCCTGGAATGTTCTAGGACAAACATAAACTATGGCACTTGACACCAAGTGCCATGAATTGTCCCCTGGTGTACACCAAAGTTTGGCTCAAAAAAAATAGGAAAACAAAACCAAGAAGTTCCCAACCACAGGATTTGGGAACTTCTTTATTAGGAATGAGAAAATAGATCAATCAAATTGAATTTTGAAATCCTTTATCATCAAATTTTCATTAATAATCATTCATTGGTCAAGCATTAAATGTTTTTCTTGTAAATTCATCTTTTGTCTTTTTTGACTGTAATATTTTTCCTGGTATGATTACTCTGATGATGAATTGAAAATCATGGGAAGATATTTTCCCATGGAAATATTCATTCATCAAAGTTTTATAATGAGAATCAGAAAACAGCTCAATCAACATAAAATTTGAAGCAACAAAGCAACCAATTTTTTGATCCTAACAAGTGTAGCCCAGAAGCTATCATCATTCCAGTTGATAAATTTGTTAGCATGTGTAGCATGTGTATTGAAGTGCAGCATAGCTTTTGTGTAGCTCAGCATAGAGTAGTTTAGTTCCCAGTGAGCTATGCTACACTATTTCTTAGTTTGAAAAAATTTACACTACAGATTCCTCAAAATTCTGTTAGCTCAATGAAAGCTAGGCTAACTGTTAGTGTAGCGGAAAAAATTGGGGCGCGCTAAACTGACGCCCCTCAATTGACGCATCCACGCCCCCAAAAGGCGTGGATCACAGTTGACGCCCAAAAAAAGGCGTCAATAGCAGTTGACACCCACATAGAGGCGTCAACTCCTATTGACGCCCAAAAAGGGCGTCAATACAAGTTTAAGCCCCCAAAATGGGCGTGCAATTCCATAGAGGACCAAGAAAGGGGCGTGGATGGCCACAAAGGAACATTGATGCCGTTTGAGGCCTGCTGGAGTAGGACAAGGGCCAGCCCATTTTTAAATAAATTATTCAGGGCTCAAATACATTTATTTTTTAAATTTAATTTTCTTTCCTACACTTCAAAGGGTGTAGAATGTTATGGTGTTTTTCAAATCTAAAAATTTGAGATATACAATAATTATATCTATGGTACACTTATTTTCCATCAATTTTTTTTGGTGTCAAATTGGAACATATTGGATAAAAGTAAATTTCTTTCCTACACTTTGAAGGGTGAAGAATTTGATGTTAAAGTTTATTTCTGCAAAAAAAATTCTTTTCATTTCTTTTGATGGGATACCCACAGAAAACTGGATTTAGTGCCAAAATATTATAGGGATTTTGTTTTTAGGAAAAAAAAACTTTACAATTAAATTCTGCACCCCTCAAAGTGTAGGAATAATTTTTACTTTGATCCAATATGTGCCAATTTGACACCCAAAAAAATTGATTGAAAAATAAATGTACCAAAGATATAATTATTGTATATCTCAAAATTTTCAAATTTAAAAAACACCATAAAATTCTACACACTTCAAAGTGTAGGAAAAAATTTAAAATTAAAAAAAAATACATGTATTTGAGCCCAGAATATTCTATTGAAAAATGGGCAGGCCCTTCTCCTACTCCAGCAGGCCTCAAAAGGCATGCATGGTCCTTTGTGGCCATCCACGCCCCTTTCTTGTCCTCTATGGCTGTACACGCCCATTTTTGGGGGCTTCAACTTGTATTGAAGCCTTTTTGGGCCTACAGAGGCGTCAATAAGAGTTGACGCCTCTATATGGGGCGTCAATTCTTATTGACGCCTTTTTTGGGTGTCAACTGTGATCCACGCCTTTTGGGGTGTGGATGCGTCAATTGAGGGGCGTCAGTTTAGCGCGCCCCAAAAAATAAGCAAAAACAAAAAAAAACAAGATTCAAATCAAAACCAAAAGGTTTTCAAAAAAATCTCAAAACTTCATTTATAATTGGGCCCTCAAGTTGCCAGAAAATTAAGCTTAAAATTTCCATGTGCTCAAATCCCCTCGGAGAGGGATTCGGAAGGTTTGGCAAAAAAAATAAGCAAAAACAAAAAAAAACAAGATTCAAATCGAAACCAAAAGGTTTTCAAAAAAATCTCAAAACTTCATTTATAATTGGGCCCTAAATGTTTTTACGCCAAAGCGCCAATCTGTCCAACTTTCAAAAATACAGCTCCTTCTTGAGAGCTAGTTGTGATTGGAGGTACACTTGCAGTACCTGCAACCAGCAAGAACCACACAAGAATGCTGCCTCGTCACCTCGATCTCAACCTGATGCACGGCATGGCCTTTGGCACATTGTGTTTGTCCAAAGATCACAGGAACCACCAGTGAAGTACATCCAGGCCGAGTGTCAAACCTTCCAACGTCCAAGCCGCTGGAAGCCGTGGAACAACGACCAAAGCCAGCAGCAAGATTCAGCAAGCTGTTCCGTATGTCGTTGGTCGATTTCAACTGGCTATCAGGCCAGCTTTGAGACGAGCTCCAGCAAGGCTTACTTAGCCGCGGAGAGCCATTGACGGTTGAGCCACAAGTGGTCGTTGGGATCGGCGGCTGTTTCATGGTGGGTTTATCGGCATGGTTTGGTTGTAGTCCTGGTTGGACCGTCGTGAATTGCAGATGGCCTGGGGAACAACAGACCTGCAAGGTCTGCACAGATAACATTTCCACCGCACAGACCCTGATAATCTACAAGAAAACTAAGCTTAAAAATTCCAAGAGCTCAAAACCCCTCAATGAGGGGTTCTGAATAATTTTTGACAAAAAAAAATAAAATAAAAAGTAAAAAATAAAAAAATAAAATTCAAAACGGATTCAAGATAAATTGAAAACTTGTTCAAAACCTCATTTATAATTGGGGCGTAAGTCTCCAACAATCTCATTGCTATGATCTTGAATCCTCACTTTTATCATCTGAGTTATTTCCCAGCATGAAACCTACCGGTCTATGTCTGTGCATAGCAATCCTATTTCCACATGTATGTCAACCCCTTGCTAGTCAAGACAGCGCAAAGGGTAGACAGTGAAAGATAATTATACATGTAGATGGAATAATTATTATAAGTGAAAGTCACTAGAAAGACAAGTGACAGGTATAGTATATAAGCTTTCTCCTAGGAAGAGGAGAAGCAGAGTTAAAAAGCCCGCCAACATTGTCATTGAAAGACAATTGGGGCCTTTATACATCAATCTTAACTCTAACTCAGATCATCCTCAACTTTACTCCTCCTCCGCCTCATTCTTCTTTGTGAGTATCCTCTCTACTCTTCTCCATCTCAACCTCTCTCTCTTCTCTCTAGAATCCGTAAGCGTATGGAATACGCTAGGCCCTCTGATACGAGGTGTGGCTCTGATACTTCCCTGTGAAAGGTATAAGTTCCTTTTTGTGAAGAAATAGGAAAATAAATCATTTTATTTCTTTGTCTTGTCTATCTATCCACTTTAGAGGATAGGTCTGACATGTATATATAATATTCCTGAGATTTTACACAGGTCTACCATCCATGGACAATTTCCCATGAAGCATGAAAAGCCAGACATTTGGTATCCATGAGTGTGGGTACTGCTTTTGAGGTGATAAAATGTTGGTCATCAGAATTGTAAAATCATGTCTTTATTGAATGATTACTGAAGGAAAAAATGGATTCCATGATCTAAGGATTAAAACAAAATTTCTAGAATGAACACTGAGCACTGCAAAAAAAAAAGTTGCTCAACTACCTGCAGTTGACATGCAGAAAGTCCAAGGAAGCTTGTGGTGTTACTTGAACCTTTCTCCAAAGTGATCCAACCAAGCTTCAACTCTATGTATGCAAAGAGGTGGAGTTTGGATGAAAGCTTGGCTGGAGCAAGCTGCATGTCAATTTCAGGCATTTAAACTTTTTTTTTTTTTTTTTTTTGAATAATTTGAATTCAAGATTGAACAGATTATTAAAAGATTTTCATTTTAGGAAAGGGTTTTTGATTGCTACTTTAAAGGGGGAAAATGGTATATTCAAATGTTCCCTTTCACAATGAATTCTGATTAATTCAGGTCAAGGAAGGATCCCCTTTTTCTTCTGGATAGTGTGGTACCTGGGGTAGTAAAAATACATATTTCTATATTTAAAAGTTAGGATATGACAATTATGGTGTTCAAAGTTACATAAATAAAAGAATTACATAAATTCATAACACCGATTTGGCAGGGAACTGTCAATTAAATTTTTATGTATTTTGATAGTTCCCTGCCAAATTGGTGTTGATGAATTTATGTAATTCTTTTATTTATGTAGTTTTGAACACCATAATTGTAGGAAAAAAAAAATCTGAGTTTTGAGGGAAAAAAAAGGTCAAAAATAAGGGTGACTATATAGCTGAGCATTCAGAGAGAATGAATATAAAAAAATCATTTGGAAAAAAAATTGAAAGAAGTTTTCACCATCAAGTTAGGCCTCCATCTGCATCTATGACAGCCTCAGCCTGGATTTGCTGAGGCATTGATTTGATAGGTGGAATGTGTGCAGCTGAGCAGAAACCAGATGGCTCAAAATGTACATATGATAAAAACATGCGATGTGATTGATAAATGAATTCCAGGCATAATTTTATATGATGGTTTCTCAGTAGACTCACAAAGTAGCTTCACGTCACCTGACGTGTATTCAGCTCAAATATTTTTCTGGTGATATAAGCCTATCAGCTACGTTGCATTGCCCTTTCCTGTCTATTGTTCAGCTAGAACGTGTTCTGATTTATTTATATATCGCTAATAAGTTCAGTGCCGCAAAGACTTGATTTATATACATCATGCATGGTGTTTCTTTTGGAGTGAATAAGGATAAGATCGATACAGTCGCCAAGTGCGCTTTAAAGTCAGGACCGATTCGTCGCTAGGAAAAGGCAGACAAGCACAGCAACCCACTGAAGAAGCGCAAGCAAGCAAGCAAGCAAGCAAGCAAAAAGAAACCAAGACATTTCAGAGTTTGTGTTGAGTATCAGGGTCGATAAGAACGACCAGTTTTCCGAACTGATGGCCAGCCTTCATGATCTGGAAGCCCTCTTCGACCTGGTCGAAGCCGCGCAAGGTCTTGTGAACGACGGGCTGGATCTTGTGCTCCTGGACGAACTGGACCATCTGCTTGAACTCTTTCAACGAGCCCATCGTGCATCCGCGCAGCTCCAGATTCTTCAGCACTTCCCCCATCGTGAAGGTCAGCGGACGTCCCGAAGTACTGCCGTTTATAATGATGCATACCAGGTAAGGTGTTTGTTCGCCTTGTAATCATGGTCGAGCAACAGGGGACCCACCAGCCAAAGTTCACTATTATTCCCCCAGGACGTAACAGCCGGCAGGTTTTCTGAGGGATGTCTCCTCCCCCGGAGTCGATCACCGCATCGAGGAAGGGGCTTTCTGGCGGAAGGAGAGAGGCCAATTGCTTGGGCCAGTCATCTGCAATTGCATGCAAAAAGACATGTTAGTACGGTTTTAATAAGGGTGGAGATGATGAGCGGGAACGAGTGGAGGGAAGAGAGATGTGAGAAGAACCTTTGGTGTAGTCAACGCCACCCTTGGCGCCCAATTGGCACGCAAGCTGAATCTTGTGATGGCTGCTGCTGGAGACCCAAACGTTTGCGCCGTGAGCGAGGCAGAACTGCAAGGCCCAGATAGCGACGCCGCCGCCGATGCCGGTGATGAGGACGTTATGAGAGGGGCGGACTTGGGCCTTGGAGAAGACGGCGCGGAAGGCGGTGAGGCCGGCGAGGGGGACGGCGGGGGCGGAGGCGGCGTCGAGGTGGGGCGGACAGACGACACAATGGCTGGCAGGGACGTGCAGATACTCGGCGAAGGTGCCCGTCCCCTGCGTCTCGACCGTCCCGCCAAGGATCCCGAACGCCTTCCCGGCCACATCCGGGCCCCCCCGCTCGTCCTCCAGCCAGTTCACCGCCGGATACACCAGCACCTCCTTGCCCGCCAACGCGTGCTCCTGTGGCAACACCACCTCCCCCATGCAGTCCGAGCCCATGGTCCCCCCAAACTGGATCCCCCGGTACAGCCCCCGTCGGATCCATACGTCCCGATGGTTGTACGCAAACCCCTTCACTCGAACCGTCAACAATTCCTCTTCTCCCTCGCTTCGTTTCGGCTGCTCCGAAAACCCTCCCTCGTGAATCTCGATCTCGTGCCACTGGCCCTCCCCACTACTCGTCCCTTCCGCAACAGACCTCGCCCGACGCTCCACCAGCCGCACCGACTTGTATGTCCTCGGCAGCTCCGCCATCCTTCTCGAACCGTCCTGATGAGATCCTGTTTTAATGTTTTTTTTTTTCGGGAGGGAGGGGTTTATCAAGATGTGGATGTGGGGGGTGTAATCGATTGGATGCACGCGGCAGTGCCTGATGCACCTTTTCACAGGTCTCCATTTTCAACATGCATTTGCCAATTAACTTGAGGACAAGCTCTGTGTATCCCATGTCCGCCTTATCTTCACAACTGCATCCAAGATTCAAGAAGATATAAATTTTTTTCTTACACTTTAATTTTCGGTGATCAGGGATGATCATTGAGCCCTTTGGGACCAATCTGGGCCCTTTAGAAGCATAAAAATGACAAACTCTTATGACATGTGGTTTCATAATGGTGTTGAGGGTCCCAATGTGAACTATTAGGGCAGTTCATGGACTGCTGATTTATGTGTTTTGCTGAGAGTTAATAAAAGCATAAATTACTGTATTACTACACAAGTTAAAATCTGGTCCCCTGGTGGTCCAATCACAGATGGCTTAAGGTAGAGAAGTGCTTGAAATCAATTTACTTGGCATACAAGTGAAAGAGATGGGGGTTAAAACTAATTCAAGCTGTTCTTACAGGAAAATGGCATCAGAAATTGCTAGAAGCAGCTGCCAAGCACATGAGCTGATTGGCTACCTGTCAGAGGTGGTGGTCTTTCAGCAGCCACTTCATAAGTAACAAAAGGCAGTCTTTAAATGGGGTTTCTAAGAGGTACAATACTATTTCTACCATTATAGAGGCTGGTGGATACTCTGGAGTATCTCCAAACCTGAAATTCTGGAGGGGTATGGGAAAGCTGTTCAAGGAAACTGGAGTGAATTGAGTTTGGCAAGAATACTGTGCAATGGGCTCAACCGCCCATGTAATAAAAGGGCCAAAGCAAAAATTCACATGGACAGGTATCAAAGGCACCAAGGTAAAATGCACACAGAATGTGCATTTCTTCCTTCATAGAAGATTAGTTTGCATCTTGAAACTCTGTGGGAGCTATAGTCAGGCATGTGACTTGTCCAGAGGAGTAAAACAGTTGGCTATAAGCCTCTAACTTGACAAGCTGAGAATAACCACTTTCTTTTTCTATCAAAGAAAAAAAAAAGCAGTGTTTCAATGCCAGAAGAAGATGCCTGCTGGTCTTGACGAGATTTAAGACTCTTTCAGCATGCTTAACTGGCTGTAGGCTTGGCAAATCCTGACGAAAGAGTAAGGCTGATTCCACCTCTCATGATAAATCAGAAGCCTTTTCCTGAACCCCTTTATCAAAGCTGCACAAGACAACTATTGATGTGTGAACTAAGTGTACTCATAAAGGCTCTGTTGAGTGATATTATGCTGTGATTTTGATTGAATTTTCAATTATTCATCCTTTTGGTTTTAAATATTTTCCAGGAAAGGCTTTAAAGAGTGCTTGCAAATACTGAAAGAATTTTATGAATTCTAAGATCTCATTGCAAAAAAAAAACAGTCAGGGTTAGGTTTATGACAATTATGAACGTCAGCACTATCTCCAAGCCAAAAAACAAATCATAAAATTTATGGATCAACAAGACAGCCAAGCAGCCTCACAATCAACCAGATCAAACATTGGCATTTCCAGCCCTGCCAACAGTCAAGAGCAGTCCAAATCATTTGACTTGTTGGGACACAGACTGAGTTCTGATCCAAACAACCACACAATGTACAACAAAAACCATGATAACCAGGATCATGATCCCATTGTTGTGTGTGATGACACAATTGATCCATATTTAGAGATTTAGTTTGTCATGTATTACACTACTGTTTTTTTCTTTTCACTGCTAAATTTGTTTTTAATTTTTTTCTCACTTTAACTTGCCCACCACAAAGTCAGTCCTCTTTCCTTTTGGATTTATATATATATATATATATATATATATGTACTTGCTTTTTCAAAGAAGGGGATGGTTAAATCATGATGAATAAGTACCAAAAACATTTTGTTTTTTTCATTGTGCAGCCTGCTCATCCAATCTTTCTTAACAAGGAAAATCAAAGGCAGAGAGGGTGCACAAAGGCTAGAGAAGAATGAATGATAAAACAAAAAAAGTGAAAAAAAGTAGTTATGTTTTTTTGTTGAGAAAATGTGTGCAAAAGCTATGAATGAGTTAAATGACCCTCAGTGTCAATTAGAGACAGCTTTCATGCTATCAGGGATTGCATTGATGAGGTGGTCAAAGAGTGAGGATGGGAAGTCAGACCGGCACACTTGCAGGATTGCTTCTTGCATGGGATCAGGGACCGTTCAGGGCTGGTCTGGGATGGTCCACTTCAGGAAAAGCCACACGTTCTAAATAGGATTGAGGGCCGGAGATTGTGCTGGCAAATCCATCTGATAGAGATTGTTGCTCTTGAGAAAGTCTTGACTGATTTGAGTGGGGTGGAATGGAACTAAAGTCAGAGGTCCCAGCTTGGTTCTGTTGAAGAAAGCACCCCACACAATTGTTAAGGTTTGGCTTCTCTTGCAAGTTGGAGTGAGTTTCTCCTTTTTATTATTGTAAACCCCTCCTCTTGGGGTTTGCAATGACTACACCAATATATGACATAAGCAGATCATTATTAAGCTGACCTATCTTCTCCCCTAGACAGCAGAGATCCCCTCTCTCCTGTCTAGGTAAGCTCCCCTTCCCCCTTTTCCCTTTTTCCTCTTGTCCTCTTCAGAATTCATTTGTGTTCAGTTGTACTTACACACAGGAGAGATCCCCTCTCTCCTATCTAGATCCTTGCTCCCCATCTAGATTGCAATATATACAACCCACCTTGGTTCTAGATTTTCTGTGCCCCCCCAGAAAATTGATCAGGGACTCACCCTTTACAGTTATATTTTTCATCTTCTTTTTGCCAAACTGAGATGAAATTTGTGTTGTTCCCAATCTCAAAGGAAGATTCATTGGGTGACACAGGACCTTCTTCCAATTCTCAACAGTCCAGCCCTTGTGGACATTCACCAATCTCAGTTGGAGAGTTGGTGAGCCTTTCTTACTCTTATTTTCCTTCTTTCTTCTTTCTTCTTTCTTCTTTCTTCTTTCTTCTTTCTTCTTTCTTCTTTCTTCTTTCTTCTT
>SMGU01000686.1:0-11410 GCA_004348175.1 Puccinia novopanici
GAGTCGAAAAGAACGGGAGCGGCTCACTCTCACAGAGCGGCCAGAACCTATGAGCCAAAGCACTTCATCCGCGAGGTCTACACCTGCAAGGAACCTGCTGGCCTGAGCTGCAAATCACATTTCCGCCATCAATAGAGACGACCCCACAGTTGAGAAAGCTTGACCCTGAGTTCCGCGGTCACGTGAGTGGGACAGGAATGAGAGTAGAACTGCCTCGCCGCAGCTTGGGAAAAGTTGCCTTTTTTAATATGGTCACAAAAATAATTGTGCTTCTTCAGTCGGCAATGGATTTCCAAGTGGTTCTTCTAGGGGCTCTTGGTTCTTTCAACGGACGAGGATAACGCAGGGAATGAGTAGGTTTTGCGTCCATCGGTTCCCGAATCCCACCCCACGCCAATCCGGAACATCTTCAAAAAGTCAGCCCGTGATCGCCGACTCATCATTAACTGATCCAACAACGTTGTCCCTTTTTTTTTTTTTTTATGTTTGACCAGCTGGTTCCATTAGTGGGTCCTCTCTGGTCTCCTGCTGGCTGCGCGCCCATCTACGGCCACGCGTGTTCGGCCGTGCGTACTAGTGACGGTGGGCTTTAATACTCCTTGGCCTGGCTGTCTTTGTGGTCGGCTCTGTGGAGTCGCCCTTACATCTTATGTATTTGGAGACACGAGAAACACGAAGATTTTCTGGCCAGCCTGACATATGATGTGGGGGATAAAAAAGTATGTGGATGTATCGAACCTGCTGGTGCATTTTACATTTGCGATCATTGCGGCCGCCAGGGAGCAAGGCGCGACGGCTACCGGTGGGAGGGTACGGCTTCAGCCTAGTGTGTGCTGTCCCAACTACACGTTCGAGACCCTCGCCTGGCTCGCCTATACCGCCCTCCTCGGCTTCCATTGGGCCGGCTGTCTCTTCTCCCTCATCAGCTTCTCCCAAATGGCTATCTGGGCCGCTAAGAAGAAACTCAGGAATTATAAGACCCAGTTCGCCTCCCAAGTCCCCTCCAACTGGAAGGCTATCGTCCCTTTTCTCCTCTGATCCTCGCCGTCTCTATCTCTCTTCCATCTGTCCTTATATATATAGCATATCTTGATCTTGATTTCAACTCTATACTCCCTTTCTTTCGGCCATTGTTTGCCTCTGAAACAATGTATGGCGAGCAGAAGGATAAAAATAATTGTGTTACGTTAGAGCCATTGCTTGCATAGAAAAACACAAGACACGCGGACACGCGTCAATAAACCCCTGGTAACCCACCCAGGAAAGTCTTGCCGGCAGGCGTAACCAGCCATACGAAACAAAAAGAGATCGATCGGCACGACTAGAAAAAGATACGTACGGCGGATCTGCCCAGGCAGGGTGTGCCGAAGCAAGACTTTCCGATGATTAGCGCGATCATCGGCGCAGCCACCATGACAGCGGTGGGCCATGATAGCAAGAGCCTGCTGGAAAACGTCCAATTAAGGCAGTGGTCGAGTATCTCACCTTGAACGACCCCACCCTTCCGCGCCACATAGCCTGAACACTCTTCAGGATCCATGCGTCATGATTGGCGGTGGATATATAAAGTGTCTGCACCTGGCCACATTTTCGAGTTATATAACCACCACCTTTGAATCCTAAGCCAAATATCCTTTACTTTTCCAATAAACCACCAGGAACCATGAACTCCGTATTCTGCCTCATCATCTCCGCCCTTGCCTTGCTTGGCCCCGCAGTCTCGGCTGCCGATGAGCCCATGTCGTGCTACTACTATTACGGCGCCAACACCACTCGCGCCAGTAAGCCTCTCCTTCACAATCTTTCACGAGATCTGTTTTCGCTAGATGAGACGTGTTGTTATGTTTTGCTCACTTGTTTCCTGTCACGTATTGCCATGGCGCTCCAGCGTGCGACGAGGTTCCAGGCCTTCGATGTTCCGGAGGTTGTCGTGACAGTTTTGTTGGTGAGTCGACTGAATTCGAAGTATACTTGGGCAACCAGAGCATTTCAGATAACCATTTGAATAACACTTTGTGACATGTTTTTTTTTTTATATCTGGGGAATCTCGACACGGCAGTGGCGGAAGGATGCACGCCAGACGATGGTCAAAAGACCACGGTGACTACTACCGAGACGTGCAATATCGGATTTGGTCGCGACTCGGCTGCGTCTAAGGGTGAGTGATATTAGGCATCGATGCAAAGGAGGCCAGCGTTCTGACTGCAGATGATAATTCTCGTGTCTACGCACCCCAATGCGACGCCACAGCTTGCGTCACCTCCAAAGGGTTCTTCATTTGCAGGGGCAACACCAGCGGCCACACTAGTATGTAGTTGTTCTTTTCTGATCGTGCTCATGACCATGATTGGTCGCTTCATACAAGTTCAAGTTCGTCGTTGACGCGCCCACAATTGTGCCATCTTCCCTAGACTGCTACGGTTGCGCCAAGACTACCAACTAAAGCAAAGTTTCGCATTACTCTCCATGCAATTCTTTTTTTTTTCCCCTAACGGATGAATGCAGCAGAAATAGCATCCAAGCTAACTTTCATATAACCTGTTGTCTGTTCCAGATGCCGCCGTTGTTCTGTTGATGATGAATTACGTTGACAGTTCAAGTGGAGACCGGTTGTTCAGATTTCTACCCTTCCCACAACGGAAGAAGTCAATCCTATCTGGGCATAGCGTCTTGAACGAGATTCCCTCATGTATCATTCTCCTTTCGTTTCATTTTATCTCGTTTTCAGTTGCTGTTTCTTCCTGCTGCCAGATTTGTGCAATAAACTGAATAAGGCAAAAATTATAAACACTTCTTGAAAACAATCTCAGTTCCTTTTGGAACTTGATTGAGAATTAGGCTGCAATTATAAACAGCTATTGGTTCATTTTTTTTGATTTGAGTTTGGATCATTTTCCAACTATTTTTTTAATTTATATTTTCTTACTTTTTAATTTTCAAAAAAAAATAATTCAAAATGGGATCTGTCCCCATTTTGGTGTAAAAAATAATATAAAATCAAACCCATGAGCAATGATATTACACAGTTTGGAGGGTGTACCATTCATTTCATGATGTATAGCCATATACAGCCAATGTGGCCACACGCTGGCCCCCGGCATTTCCACTCCATCTTCAGAATCCCACCTGGCTGGCCATCATTGCTCTTCCTATCTGACAACAATAATGAGCAGGATCCCTGGACTCAATGACAACCTTGATTACCAAACAACTGGACTTCCTAGTCCATATGGGGAAGGGGGGATGTACCAACCCTCCCCCACCCAGCCAAACAACTCGGGCCCTCCTTACCAGCACTCACACACGCCCTGCTACCCCCACTCACAGCTAGAACCATATCAGGACAGTAACTGCTTCCAGCGGGATCCACTCGGATGTAGACAAGCGCAGTTTCTTGACAAGCATGCTCAACAAGTAGCTGATGCCAGAGCACAATGCCATATATGTTTAGGTTGGCGCAGTGGGGGGCTAACATTGTAGCAAGTTGTCAGTGGGTGGCTCACAGATGAAAACATGGCTGTTTTGTGTTTTTGGGCTGCCTTCCCAAAATGTTTATGATTGTATATTTTTTTGGAATTGTTTTGAATACTTTTTGAAATAGGGGGGTTCACAATATGATTTCATCAGGAGCCTTTATGAGCCTCATTGGAAATGCTAAAAACGACTTACACATCACTTTTTACATCTCACATCAACAGGGTGTGATTGATCAAAAAGAGACTACCTGGTTTTACTGATTTGGGTCAAACCTACAACTTAGAAACATGTACCCACTGCTTGCCTTTATTGTTGAGTTGTTTGAGTTGCTTGTTTTAAGCTAAAATTTAGTCGTTGGAAAAAAATTTAAGTGGGATTGGAAGCAAAAAACAATATTGTGAACCCCCCTAATACATTTTTGTTTCAAATACAATTTAAAAAACAGTTGGAAAACAATCCAAAATCAAAAAAAAAAAAAGAACCAAAAGCTGGTTATAATTGCAGCATTATTTTTATTTTTATTTTTATTTTTATTTTTATTTTTATTTTTATTTTTATTTTTATTTTTATTTTTATTTTTATTTTTATTTTTATTTTTATTTTTATTTTTATTTTTATTTTTATTTTTATTTTTATTTTTATTTTTATTTTTATTTTAGAGCCTTGGGAAAACAACTCCCATATTTTAGTCAAACGACTCCCACGATGTAGCAGACGTTGATTTTGGGAGTTGTCCAACTAATCCCATTTGCAGGATGGGAGTTGTCAGCCCAATCCACATAAAAAAAATATTCAAAAATACATGACCCCCCGGGGAGTCGCTGTGCAAAATCAAACCAGAGACATGGGAGTCGGTGGATAAACCACCCCCAACGCACGTCGCGGGAGTCGCTCAGCATCCTCAGCCTGCCAACTCCCATGAAAAAGAAACCTTAACGAACCACAACCTCACTCCATACACACACAGCACCCTCACCAAACACCACACCACACACACACCCCCAACACCCAAAATGTCCCCAGAAGCGCCCAGTTCCCCCACTCAAGCCACTCTAGACCCTTTCCTCCACCAAATTACCCAAGAAATGCTAGAAAAAAGACAAAAAAATCAACAAAAAGAAGAAATAAACAATCAAAAAAAAGAACCCACAAGCCACAAGACCCCCCTTGAGAGAAACCCAACCAAGAGCCTCCCAGATTTAAATCTAGCCACCACTATTGAAGAACAGAAGACCATTGAAGACTGTCTAGCCATCCTTGAGAAGCAAAACAGCCACAAATATGAACAAGAAACTGCCCAACAACATGAAGAAAAGAACAACAACACCACCCACCCTTCCTGTCAAGATAACTCTGAAGAAAATCAACAAATCCCAGCTCCCCCCAATGGGATTTACTCAGACTCCAAAACTTTGAAGACATCAATCAAGGAATTTGTGATTGCTCATGGCTATTCCATAGTAATGAAGAGGTCTGTTCCTGGAAAGAGCATGATGTTCAAGTGTGACAGGTAAGTCTCATCTTTTTCAATTTCTATTATTTTTTTTAATTTTATTCTATTCTATTTTTTAATTTAATTTAATTTAATTTAATTTAATTTAATTTAATTTAATTTAATTTAATTTAATTTAATTTAATTTAATTTAATTTAATTTAATTTAATTTAATTTAATTTAATTTAATTTAATTTAATACAATTACCCACAAGCATCCCAACGTCACGCGCTTGATCAATTGCCCTTTTGCCGCCTCCACTTATCTCCAAAAGAAGGCCAATCACTGGAAATTCACTGTCTCCAATCCCAATCACAATCACCCCCACTCCCTAGACAGCAAACAGAAGACTCACCCAAAATCTCTTTGAAGAAATGAAAAAGCTTGGAGATGCCGGACTCAAACCCTCATCAATTCTTGAATCACTGAAGAAGACCAACCCCAATGAAACAATCTTAGCCACCATCTCAACAATCTATGCTGCCCAAAAGAAAGCTCACAGTAAATTGCTTCAAGGAATCAGTCCCATTGTCCACTTCAACCAAACTTTTGAAAAATATGATTTCACCACTGTCACAAAAGTTGATGAAGACAGCAAACTGAAAGGTCTTTTTTTCTGTCATGCTCTGTCAATTAATCTCCTCAAGTCCTACCACCACATCCTCCTCCTTGACTGTACTTACAAGACAAACAAGTACGAGATGCCTCTCCTCCACATTTCCGGGATTACGGGTGCCAACAAAACCTTCAGTCTAGCCTTCTGTTTTATTGCTCAGGAAACCAAACCATACTACAATTGGGCTTTTGAATGTCTTCTCACAATCTTCACTTCAAATCAAATTCCCCATGCTGATGTCTTCCTCACCAATCAAGAACAAGCCCTCATCAACTCTCTCAACAAATGCTTTCCCAATTCAACTCATCTCCTCTGCACCTGGCACATCCAAAAGAATCTAGTCACCAATGCAGCCAAAATCATCAAGGACAAAGATCTAGAAGCCAAAATGATACGTCACTGGAACAACTTGATTATATTGAACTCTCAAGACAGATTCTACTCCTCTTTTGAAAGTTTTGCTTCAAAATATGGCGGGAAATTTCAAGAGTATATGAACTCAACTTGGCTACCGGTTGCAGAAAAATATTCAAACGCTTGGACGTGTCAGATTTGTCACTTTGATCACTGGACTACCTCTCAAATGGAATCAGCTCACTCCTTCATTAAATCTTGATTGCTTGGCCCCAACAACTCCTTCACTGCCGTCATCAAGTTAATAACTAATGCCCTGGAACATCAGTCACACAAGATCTCTGCCCAGTACCATCAATAAAAAAGCAACTCACTCAAGTATATTGGCAACATCTTTGATGAATGCCACGGAAGAATCACTCACTATGCGCTTTGGAAGGCTCGGAACAATTTCACTGAAACTTCCCGCATTGACAAGGATTCCGGTTGCAATGGCCACCATCATGTATGGACAGGCATCCCTTGTAGACACCAGAATTTGGCTGTGATTGATTGCGGTGGGAAAATCAAGCCTTCTGATTTTCATGCGCAGTGGCACATAAATGTGAGTTTTTTTTTCTCTTTATCTCTTTTTTTTTTTTACCTATTTTTGGGGTGGTGGTGGCTGGGAGTTGTGGGGATGTTTATTTTTGGTGCGTGGATTTGGGAGTCGTTGGTCTAAAATGGTATGCATTTTTTTTTTTTTTAGATTCAATGGGAGTCATCAATACTAATTTTTCTGGCGCAATTTCTGAAATGGGAGTCGTTGCCATTTTTCTTCCGCCGTGCAGAATCTGGGATTTGTTTGTCTAAAAGGTATGCGCAAAAAAAAACGGGAGTTGTTGGGAGTCCTCATTACTAATTTTGCTGGCGCAATATTCGAAAGGGGAGTTGTCACCATTTTTTTTTGCCGCGCAGAATCTGGGAGTTGTCCGTCTAAAAATAACACCCAGACAAACCATTTTGGGAGTCTTTGACAAAAAGCATCCACCACACACCCCAATTGATAATTAATACAAAATCAACATGTAAATATACTAATTTTTTTCTTTCTTTTTTTTTTCAGGACCAGGACCTAAGGCAAATCAAAATTAAGGCAGACAGCAAAACAGAAGAAGAAGTTGATCAAATCAAAACCAAGCTACTGGAATTTCCGCCTTCCCAACACGCTGTTCACATATCCGCCATCTCCCGCCTACTTGAAGGATCAGGAACTGTTGTCAACCTCAAGCTTCCCAAAGGGCCAATCAAAGGACGTGGAAGACCAAAATTAGGAGCCCCAAACAAAACCAGAACCACAATGAGGGATCCATCAGCATTTGAAATATTGGACAAAAAAAGGAAGAAAGAAGACAAGGAAGAAGAAAATAAGAAGAAGAAGAAGGCCAAAGTTGAAGAAGATGCTCCCAAGAAGAAGAAGGCCAAAGTTGAAGAAGAGGATCCCAAGAAGAAGAAGATAGAAGAAGAAGAAGTTCTGGCCCATTCAAGCAGTCAGAACACCCCATCAAAAACCACCATGTCATGATCCAGAATATCTTCTCCTTCTCCCAGAAATTCTTCAACCCTACATCTCTCAAGTTCTAGATGTCAAATTGGATGGACACTGCGGCTTCCGAGTGGTTTCCTATTGCCTAGGCTGTGGACAACATGAACATCTAGCCGTTGTGGTGGTCTAATTAGGTTTCAAGTATCAAATGTGATAAAGGATCAAGTTTCCACCCCATATCCCATCGTTTTAGACATATTTTATCATATCACCAGGGGACAATTCATGGCACTTCAATGTCAAGTGCCATCGCGTATATTTGTTCAATTTTTGGTTTGAACCATGGCATATGTTGGTTGAATGCAACCTGTGTATACCCTGCCAAAATAAAGTTGAAACATTGTGGAACTAATTAACATAATGTGTATTAGCATGTACAACTCATGCAGAACTCAAAAATATATCTTTCATAAGAGCCGGGGAGCAGCAAGTCAACCCAGCTTCCTGCCCTTGGGAGAAATTCCTCCTGACAGCAGCTGGGGCAATTGAGCTATTCTGACTGCAATGAGCCATATAAATTGGGAAAGTATGCTGGCCTTCATGCTGCAGACCCAGCAATCTCTCTTGTCAAGGCTTTCAAGCACTTCCACAATGAATTAACTCATAGGGATACCCTTTCTCCCAATGATTTGTACCTTTTGATAGTGCCCACCTTCCAGAACCGCTAGGCAGAAACTCTCACACCTCAGACAACCCAGTTTGTTGAGTGGACGGTTAGGTCGGTAGAAGCCCTTGGGTTTTTCAATTTTTAAGCTAATCTTATTGCATATTCCATGTATGTACATACATTCCCATAGACAGAAATTTATAATTCATTCAACACAAACTTTAATATGATCGTTTGAAAAAAAAAAACCCTTCGTGCAGCCAATCTCATACCTTGCAGGTGGGGAACGCTAATGTACGCCCGTACATTAGTGTTCCCCACCTGCATAAGTGAGGGAGGTTCCAGGTGCAAATGACGCTTGCCCCACAGCAACCAGCCCTCAAGGATAAGGAAAAGATAAATATGAGATGTGAAGTTTGGAGGCTGGCTGGGTGCAAATGATGCTTGCTCCTACAGCACCAGCCTCTAGATGAGAAATGGGTTGAAGATTAATTGGAGGAAAAAGGAAGAAAACAATATGATCATTGATGTATGAGGTTGAAAAATTATTGTGGTTGATTTTTTTTCATAAGGGGTTTCAACCCATTACTAGATAGCAAGAATAGAAATTCCAGCTGTCTGAGGTCAAATGTGGTCCACCAGGTCCAATTATTTTTGGCTGGGATCTGGAGCCAATTTCACACAGCAGACCACAATTGAGCTAGAAATATGGAAATTTGATTCCTGGAAGACAAAAAATATGATTTTGTGCTTGAAATAGGCTACCATACTAATTTTTTTTTAAAAAAAAAAAGAAAAAAAAAAAGAAAAAATAAATGAAAAAAATAAAAAAATATTACAAGCAGTTGAATGCATACACCTCCCTCCTACAATGCTCTATCCCAAGATCAAACATATGATGAAAATTTGTTCAAAACTCATGGACAGGAATTCTTGTCTTTGTTCACCACCTTTCTGGCCTGTTTTTTATAGTCACAGTTACCATTCTCCAGTTCATCACCTCAAAACTATTGCTCTTCTAGCAGTGAGGACGACTTCATATATTGTTTTTCAATCATTCAGGGTTTGGGATCTTGTCCCCTTGCTGTGCCCAAAGCTCACCATGCAGCTTTTTTACACTGTGGAGGTGGAACAATGTTTTTTTTTCCCTTATCTATACAATCCTGCCTTTTTGTGCACAAATTATCAAACATTTAGTTGTTCATATTTTCCCTCACACAAAGCTGATGAATCATCCAGGTTCAAATGCTACCAGTTCTCTTGCATCTTCTGGGGATGAATTGTAAATAATTTCTGTTGGTGTAGGGAGGCAACTTCACCCAAATTTCTCACTATTCCAGGTTTTTCACTCCATTCCATGCTTCATTTTTTTATACATACATCCATGTCAACATTCTCATGATTCCACCTGATTCCACCCCAGTACTGCCATATCTTCTCAATTCTCTTTGATTTATATCCATCTCCACAGGAACCTGAAATGGCTTTTCACATTCAGGATGCAATAAGTTTTTTGTTTCAAGCCCTTTCTCACTGAATCCATCATTTGCTTTTCTTGAATAAGCTGCAAAATTTAATTATTTTTAACTGAATTTTCTTTTATGGCACATGTGTAGTTATTCTATATTGGATTGGTTTAGATAGGCTCAAGAAATTCAAAAAATTGTGGTATTGCAAAGCACACCAGGATGTTCGTTCTGGGGAACCTCCAGGAACAGACAATCATCATCAGAAATTGGGGCTCTCTCTCTCCAGACTCTCAACATCAGGTGATGATCTGATTCCACAATTGACTCATAACTTGGCTCCATCCCTTTAAGTGAGGAATTCTTTGAATAGACAGTCCGGCACAATTGTTTTAACCAAGTAACTATCAAATGGTGGATGTGAAAATGTGATTCTCTTAATGATGAAAGTCCATTCATTGTGTTTTTGAACCATTTTCAGGGATTCAGTTCAGCTTCAAATATTCAATTATTTTTAGGTATGACAGTCAATAAGATTTAAACACCCCAAATTCAGTTCCTTGACTAGCTGCAATCAATGGAATAGCTGGTTTCTAGACTCTAGAGAGGAAAGGGAATATCACTTTGAGCTTAAATTGGTTTTCCTGAAAGTGGAAAGGCTTGCTTCAAAATACATTAACGTAGCATGCTTTTAATTTTTTTTGATGGAAACTGAGCTAGGAAAAATTTTCACCTGAAAACCCTTTAATACTCCTCCTTTACATAAGGAAGTAGAAATAAAGGCCCCTAAATTTGAGCAGGGAATTTCACCACCACATCCATGTAGCTGCTTGAGGAATAGCAACCCTCCACGGGGGGTAATGTCACATGGTAAATTTTCAAGAGAGATGATCTTGAATTATACAGGGTTTTTATCTTGTTGTTGTATCCTTTTCAGAGTTGAGCTCAGCTTTGATGGGGTGGGAATTTTGAAGCTTGAAAGTAACATTTACCAGGATCCATTGCTTGTAAAAAATACTCTAATATTTATCATTAATTTCAATACTAATAAGGAACCAATTTTTATTCAAGAAAATGATATTATTGGTTGAGAAAGAATTGATCAACCAGATAAAAGAAATCAGTTTTTATTGCATTAAATTTTTTTCTAATTCTAACCAAAAAAATGTTTTGGATTTAATTTAGCTTGATACCACCTGGAAATTTCCTCATTTTTAATTTCAAAGTGTTGATACAGCCAAAAGATAAAAAAAAATATTTTGTTAGTATCAACCCATAGTTAATTCCTCAACATCAAAACGTGAATCAAGATTCATTGTTGAGTGGTTTGTGGTTGAGTTCCTCTTCTGATGAGGGTGTAAGATGGGGTTCTAGTTTAGTTGAAGTTGATATGCACAAGCTATACCCATTAGTTGGGAGATACATCAGCATGTGTTCAAGTTCTGTTAATGTAAGAATTATGAATACTTCCTGCAATGTTCCTAGAAAAACATGAATTATGGCACTCAACACCAAGTGCCATGAATTGTCCCCTGGTGTATTCTTTCCTTATAAATACCCTAAGCCCCAGTTTTTACTCAGTGGAACCCCTTTTGACTAGTATTATCCAGTGGACTTTATTTAGAAGATAATTATAGTATAGTACATAGTTTGGTTAGATAAACACATGTTCTAAATACATAATACATAGTCTAAATACATAGTATAGTACATAGTCTAAATATATAGTAGATAGTAGGTTTATAAGTACATAATTAGTATCAACCAATATTTAATTTAATTTAATTTAATTTAATTTAATTTAATTTAA
>SMGU01000691.1:0-10140 GCA_004348175.1 Puccinia novopanici
ACCACTTGCCTGTGGTTCTACTTGCCCTCCCTTGAATTTTTGGTTTTTTTGTGGCGCTTGATTTTTTGGCTTTTTTGTTGGTGGGGGTGTTGGAACCTTTTTTATTGACCCTCATGCCTCATGTAATCCACCAGTAATAGCTGTATTACATGAGGCATGAGGGGGGATAAATTTGGAAAAATTGAATGGGCGTTGAATTTTTGGTTTTTTTGTGGCGCCTGATTTTTTGGCTTTTTTTGTGGGTGGGGGTGTTGGAACCTTTTTTAATGACCCTCATGCCTCATGTAATCCACCAGTAATAGCTGTATTACATGAGGCATGATGGTGGATAAATTTGGAAAATTTAAATGGGCGACCCCCATTTTTTTAAAAATAATTGAAGCCGCGACCCCCCATTTCGGGGGTTGGGGCTTATTATGTCCTGTCCACGTGTACACTGGGTTGAAATGACGTCCCCTAGGCCCCCCCGCAAAACAGGGGGTTGCGCGTCAATTCCTGGGGGTCGCAGGTCGAAGACCCTAAATTTAAAGGAGATTAATTACAGAATGTCTGTAGTTATGGTATTCAAAATTCAAACATAAAATCATGAAGTCCATTTCCATAAAATTTTCTTGCAGGGAACTGTCACATTTCATAAAACTTTATTGACAATCCTCTGCAAAAAAATCAAACTTTGTTATGTCAATTTTATGTCCGAATTTTGAATACCATAAGTGAAGCCTTTTGGAAAGTAGTTAGGTGGTATATATACGTCTGTCTCTAAGGCTGACAGAGAGGCACTTGCAAACAGGTGAGCTCTTTGATGGAAGCTATGAACATTACTTGGGCAGTGTTTATGGGTTCCATCATCTCTGTGTATCATTCTTCATGCTATGATTGACTCAGAGATTAAATGCATAAATGGATTGAGAAAGAAGAGCCTGCCATCTTTGTATTGACCAACAAAAATAAAAATTCTTTGTTTCTCTTACCTTTGCCCCTGATCCATCTTTAAGAAGAAGCAAAACTTGCCCGAATGTTACGTATGTTATGAGTATCCAGGTAACCACAATTTTTTTTTTTGATCCAACATGCTTATGTCCGGCATATCTGCAGCTTCTTTGGCGGTGTTTATGTAGAGGTTACGGCAGGATGAGTAGAAAAGATTAGATTAATTTCATCATTGTCTCTGGTCTCTCCAGGACCTTAAGTACTGGAGAGAACGGAGTGTTGCCGCGGCGAGCACTGTTGTGCACAACCCAAAAGGTCACAACACCCGCCCCCTCGCCGTGGCAACCATACAACAATAACGCCCACAAAAAAAATACAAGATAAAGAGAAAAAAAAAAATTAAGCAACCATTACACGACTCCGCTGACGCAAGAACAAATCACCACCTAACACCTTTGTGAACATGTCTGCTAACTGATCTTGGCTATTCACCCAATGCAAAGAAGTTTTCTTCTGAAAGAGAGCCTGATTAGTAATATAGAAATCCCTGTCTGAATGTCGTGTACGCTTGTTCGACGCATCATCTGTCGCCACATGGATAGCAGATTGATTATCGCAATACAGATGTCCAGTGAAATCCTTCTTCAGAACATCTCTGAGCAGATGTCGAACCCACAGAACTTGCCTCGTTGCAACACCGAGCGCCATATATTCAGCATGACACGTTGAGGCAGCAACGGACTGCTGCCTACGTGCAACCCACAAGATAGGGCAGTCTAAAAAGGTAATGAACACACCGTAAGAGGATCTTGAAAACTCCCCCCCCCAAGAAGCATCAGCAAACACTTTTAGTTGTCGATTTGTTTTCTGCGGAAACAAAAATAAGCGCAGCGACTTCGTGTTGGCAAGATAATTGATCAAATGCGAAATACCTTTCCAATGCGTTGGTCCAGGTCTGGCAGAAAAACGAGCCAGATAATTCACCGCAAAACAAATATCTGGTCTCGTTCCTACCGCTAAGTAGCTTAGAGAGCCAATTATTGACAAATACTTACCCGGGTCAATTCCTTCCACAGTAGTTTCAGTGACTGCATTGAAATTTTGAGGAAGAGGCGTTGTTGCAAGAGAAACCCCGTCCCAATGCGCAGCAAGAATGTTGTCAATCAGAGATTGTTGAAACAGTTGAAAACCTGCCTTTGACCTTATCACATTAAGACCTACAATCGAAGTCAGCGATTTATCCCATTTGATTTTTAAAACCTCAGTCAAATCAGTTTCCAGTTGACGCAAGAGATCAATATTGGACGCTGTTACTACCCCATCGTCAACATGCAACCATATGACTCCGGACTTTGATGGATGTCTCAGAATATAGAGACTGTTATCATATTGAGAAGGTGAGTAACCAAACTTATCAAGGACCCCTTTTAAATGTAGCCACCAGCATCTCGCCGCCTGCCTTGTCCCATACAGGGCTTTCTTCAAAAGCATCGCATGGCCAGGTGGGGCATTCAGACCTTCTGGCGGCTTGACCCATACCTCTTCATCGATTGGTGAGTTCAAGTATGCTGCAACAAAGTCAAAGCTATGAACAGGCCACTCAAAAGCTGCCGCAACCGTTAGTAGAAGTCTCAGAGAGACAAATGTAGCCGTTGGTGCAAAAGTCTGAGAGAAATCAACACCTGCGACCTGGGTAAAACCCTTCGCCACAAATCGTGCCTTAAAACGAATCCCGCCCCCACTAGGGTTGTCCTTAGTCGCGAAAACCCATCGCCCGTCAAGGGCCTTTTTGTCTTGTGGCATGTGTCGCATCACCCAGACGCGCATTCTCTCGAGATTGGACAATTCGACCGCTATCGCCTCAGCCCAGTCCTTGTGTTGAGGCGATCGCATTGCCTGCTTAAACGTCTTTGGAACAGAAAGAGCGTAAAACTCGCAAAGTTCAATAATCTTATCAACTATCAATTCTTGATCAGTGAACTCAATTTCCTTGCTAAAATCTCCTAATTTCATTAGATTCAAAACAAAATCGACCTTCAACTTAGGGTTTTGATTGTCAGAGCTTACGTGCTTGTCATCCAAAACCTTGGCGGGATGGATGGCCTGTTCGGCTGGCTTGACCACTGGTATATCCTTTAGCTCCGTCGGAAAACGAACCATGGCAGATGACACAAACTTCCCTGTTTCAGGAACCCACAATAGCCAGCCTTTGCTCATACCGAGATGAGCTACCACGTGACCACGGTAGGCACGTTCGTCGAGCTTCTTGCGCAATTCTGGTGGTACGTGCGCATAGCCTATGCTGCCAAAAACACGGAAGACGTCGTATTGTGGCTTATAACCCATCATCGCTTCATAAGGAGTGATCTCACCACTAGCCTTGTTTGGAATCCTGTTTAAAACATAAGCTGCCCACAAAAAGGCGAAACTCCAAAATTGTTTAGGGAGAGGACTATCAAATAAAATAGTCCTCCCCATGTCAGCTATCGTACGATTAAAACGTTCAATCGCTCCATTTTGATAATGATGATAAGGCAGAGAACGTTCACAACCTATCCCCTTGTCTGTCAAGAAAGATGCCAAAGCCTTGTTCGCGAATTCGCCACCATTATCACTCCGAAGGGTCCCAAGGCGTTTTCCTGTCAACTGTTCAAGACGTAAAATAGAACTGATAATATGTCCATTAGCTTCATCTTTAGATCTCAACGTCTTCACCATACAAAAACCGGTTCCCAGATCTCGCATGGTCAAGAGATACTTTTTACCGTCAATCGAGTCAACTTGAAAAGGACCCATCAGATCAACTGCCAACACGTCCAAACGTTCCATCGGTCGCGTTGTACTGCCAACAGGGTTTACTTTTGTACTCTTACTGATAGCACAGACTGGACAATGGATCTTTCCGTCTGGAACAGTAACAGGAAGACCATGCCCCAGTCGTTTACTCACAATTCTGCGGATATGTCTCAAGCTGGCATGTCCAAAAAGACGATGCAAATACAGCAATTGCACCTCATCTGTGGTCAGAGGGGTCGGTTTCCAAGTGTAACCTGGAGTATCCAACACAGGTTCTTTAAAAAGGGAATTCTGAAGATCAGTCATGTTTGATTGCAATATTGAAACGGGAGAATTGGAAAAACAAGAGAAAGGATTGAAACGCAGGGGAGAGACAGGGACAGAATGAGAAAAAACAGGCCGCAGAACAGAATTGGCTTGAGAAAAGGTTTCACGAGACGGAAGGCAAGTATCCACTGAATTCAGTGTTACGCCCAAGAGATCTTGATCGGTCGGTTTAACGAGTGGATAGTTAAGGCACCAACGGTTCCTCGATCGGTCAAAAGGGCACTCAAAATATTTAGTCCCATCAGGCTTAGTGACAAGGAAAGTATCTGAAAGGTTGTCATAAGCGATAAGGGCGTCAGATTTACGCAGGGCAGCCATGGATATAAGCGTAGCTTTTGCCTGCTCACAGTAAAGGATTTTACGGATGACAATGACCGCATTAGATGGAGTCCTGAATTTCAGAGACCCATATCCCGTAATGAAAGCATTGCTCTGACTGGTTGCTACTGATACAGCAATAGGTTTTTGGAGTTGACGGAAATCATGGAGGTAGGACTTAGATCCTGTAAAACCATGGGAAGCCCCAGTATCAAAAATAGGAGGTTGACTCACGAGATCCTCCCCAAGAGACATGCTGTGCAGATCAATTTCATCAAGATCGTCCGGAAGTCCATCCACTTCCATAACTCGAGCTGACACCTGACTCCGGGCTGGTTGCGACCCAGGATCCTCAATCGCCCTTTGGGGCGTGGACGTGGATTGTTGAGGGTATCGAGGCCGATAGTAATCAGCAAGGCGTCGAGCTTGTTGTTGTCCCAAGGAAGAGGGGGGGGACCCCTGCGAGAGGTGAGATTGGGAAATCTGGCCGAGGTGACTTGAAAACCACTGGGAAGGTGACCATAGATTGTGCCGACAATTGTTCCAATCGGTGGGCCTCTCAAGTTGGACCCAGAGCTTGGTTGTCGTTTTACTGGACAATTTCTGGCATAGTGATTTTCTCCCCCGCAAGACCAGCACCGATGCGCCGTGAACGCAAAGAAATCAAGTGCGTCCGACCATTCAGATTCATCGATGTCGGCTAGGAAAGCAGATGGATCGAAATCGTCCGAGGTAGCATCGGGTCGGAAGGAGTAAGCCGAGTGGTCAATGGTGGTCGATGATGAGGCTTGATGAGTAGACTGTATATGATGTTGACTCATCGCATGTTGTTGGCGGCAAACATCGTAGAGATGTAGGAGCGTCTCGAAAGATGGACATTTGTGGTGTTCGTCAAGTTGGATTGTTTGCTCGACCCTCTGTTCAAAAGAAGACCGAAAACCAATATCGGAAGACATGATCGCTGCCTGTAAGACGAAACCGAGAAAAGCATCCGATGACATCCGAACATTGATTGCTTTGAGATCGGTGTATAGGTCTCGGAGGTGGGCTGCAATGCCGGCAGTTGGTGCGTTCGACTCAATCTTGAAAGCCATGAATTTGTACCAGATATTCATGTGAGCAGCGCGAGAAACAGTGTGGAATTTCTTCTTGAGACTGTCATACATCGAATTGACAGTATGCAAGTCTTGTAGATCAGCGATCAGAGATTGATGAACGGAGGCAAGAAAGACGGTACGACCAAGCTTCTCAAACGTCCTGTTGTTGCACGGCGTGAAAAAGAATTCCAAGTCACTGAGTCTCGTTCGCCCAATCTCCCGAAGCATCCTGGACCAGTGAGTGAAATTTGATCCATCCGGGCGAAGCATCTGCTCTGATGTGATGGTGTTGGTGATTGCCGATGCTGTAGTGGATACCCATTTGGATTGTTTCAAAACAAACTCAGCAGCCTCAAAATCACGTTCCTCCTGATTCAATGGTACCTGATGAGGCAAGGGTCTGGCCGCTGGTTGATTGGGCAAGGAAGGGCGAATTGCTGGTTGAGGTGGCAAGGCAGGTTGGGTGGGGCGTCGAGAGGAAGCGGATTGCCTGTTTGTCGCCCTGAGCGTTTCGTCGGCCAAAGTCGGCCCAGTCGTGGATTCATTGACCGAGTTGAAGAGTTGTTCCATTCGACGTTGTCCATCATGGGCATCGATTCGCCAGCCGTCCAATCCAAGAACCGAGGAAGCCCGGGACTCCGGTCGCGAACCTGTCTCACTTGTAGAGCCACGACGCGAGTTGGTGGGAATCTGAGGTTGGGAAGAAGACATTTGAGAAAGTACAATCTGTCAAAAAAAAAACAACGGATGGAAAACAGAGCAGGAGAAAAAAAAATTGAGTTATATTATTATTATTTTATTTTATTTTATTTTTTTTTTATTTTATTTTATTTTTTTTTTTTAATTTTACTATTTTATGCTTAATGGAAATGGCTGATTGGATAGGGGTTCAAGTGTCGAGATATTGGAAGCGAAGGTGTTGAGATATTTGGTAGGATGAGATTGAAGGAGACAGAGTAGAAGGGATAGATAACGAGGATGACACAAAGAGAGAGAAAAAAAAAGGACCTCAACCCGACTCTTGGTGTACAGCGTCTCAGTTGTGCCACAACTTTCAGACTACACAGGTGGCTAGCCTGATTTGCTCTTCACCAAGGTTTAGTATCGGTGTACAACAGAAAGATAAACAGAAAACCAAAACAAACAGAAAAAGAAGGTTCAGATGGCGGGAAAGCTGGGGAAGGTGAGAGATTGGGGAAGGTGAGAGATCGGGATGGGTAGTGGATAGAGTGATGGTTGGTAGGGACGCCCGATTAGGACAGGAGGCACGACGGATCACTATGATTAGTAGTTCACCGGGAGTATCAGAGGTGACGTATTATTAGTAGGCCACTTGATAGAGTTGGATAGAGGGTTGGATCGAGATTTTGTTGGAATGAGATTTAAGGGCTCATAACCTGTAGAGGTTACGGCAGGATGAGTAGAAAAGATTAGATTAATTTCATCATTGTCTCCGGTCTCTCCAGGACCTTAAGTACTGGAGAGAACGGAGTGTTGCCGCGGCGAGCACTGTTGTGCACAACCCAAAAGGTCACAACAGTTTATAACCCCCTTTCACCGATCAGCTCACACTTGTAACGCGCCCAGTTTATGACAGTCGGCGAGGCCATTCACGCCACTCTATGTTTCCAGATGCTCGACTTTCCTGGAAATGTGGCGTGAAGGAACACTTCCTTCCAGCTGGCCGCCTCTCACCAACAACAACTCGATGTGCAGCTGACTACGCGCTCTGCGTAAGTGATCCATCCATGGCTTGATTCGTCATTCGCTTCTACTGACTTGAGAAGATTCTGTCGCAGAACGAGATTACCCAACGTTGGCTTCTCTTGCCACGGACTCACACCATTCGACTGGACACACACACTCACACACCATGCCGCCACGTTCTTCCAGCACTAATGAGGCACCTGCTCCAGAATCGCATGCCGTCGATCCGAAGCCATCCCAGACTGCCGCGACACCATCGGCCCATCTTCTCCCCCCGCCGCCGGTCGGCCCCTTGCCGCTCGACCCCGGCTCGCTCGACTCGTCCGCAGCTGGATCATCCGCCGCCGCGATCGCCCGCTCTGCCGCCTCTTCCTTGGCCTTCATCTTCAAACGCCCCCCGCTTCGCTTTTTCCGTCCCGTCAAAAGTCCGTCTCTTGAATCCACCCAATCGTGCCTGGAATCCTGACTTTTGCGTCTTTTTTTTCTCATCATCATCAGTTTCAACCTATGGCGCTCTCCAAGCTATGGCTGAAGAGCGTGGCAGACCCGTGTCAATCAAGTTCGTCCAGTCGGTCATCAGAAGGGAAGGCCCATGGAAGTTCATCCTCAACCATGCCCTACCCCCATTCTGCTTCAACACGGTCATCGGATTGACTCTCTTCACAACCTATACGGCCGCTGAAAATCAACTGCTGAAACCAGACCGCCATCTGCATCCCTATCTAGTCCCTGCACTCGCAGGCGGCCTGGCCGGTATTGCTCAAAGCCTGATTTCAAACCCGCTCGATAATCTCAGGCTCTTGCAAGTCAGTCAGCCTATTCCTGGCCTCGGATCCTCCCCCTCCCCCCCCTCCTCCTCAGCAACAGCAGCTCATAAACACTTCAAAGGATGGATCCCCTTGCTCAAACAAGTCATGCTTCCCTTATCTCTCACCGCAAGTTCCGCCAGTTTAGAGCCATCGGAACGAGCCAGACTTTGGGCTAGTCGAGGATGGGGCATGGTGGGACTGAGTGTTATGAAGGACTGTTTAGGGTTTTCCACCTTCTTTACGATCTTCCAGATCGGTCGTGATTGGGGAAGACGGCTAGCAAGCACGGTTGATCGATCCATGCACATCGTCTCGCGTCAAGGTTCCGAGCAAGATGGTGACGTCGTTGGAGACCGCGGCTGGACTGGTCGCATCCTCCAATCTTGCGTCATTGTACTCAGCGGTGCAACCGCCGGATGGGCCTACGGCATCGTCGCGGAACCTTTCGAGACGCTTCGCCGGTCCCTATGGCTTGCTCGTCTCCACTGGGCCGCCACCCATCATCCCTACAACAGCCGCCCAAGCAAGCTTGCAAACAAAACATCTTCCCACACTCTTCAAGCTCGTCAGCATTCAAGTCTCATGAGCCATTTCAAAGGACATCATCTGAGGAGTTATTTCTTTTGGAGAAGCAAAAAATCCAAGCTTGTTCCGCCATCATCTGTCCCAAAGAATCGGGGCCCGTCGGTGGTGCAGAAGATGATGAAGGAGGGATCGGACGAGGCGCCGACCATACTGAGGGTTCTTAAGCACAAGGTTGAGAAGCATCGGGGCCGAGGGACGGGGCTGATGGAGGCGATGAAGTGGGTGGCGATGGGTGGGAAGAGCAGGCCGACGGATTCGAGCGCGACGCAGGGCATGAAGATGCAGGCCGTTGGTGGCACTGGGGCGTCGTCGTCGTCTTCTGGGGGCCGCTTCTCCACGCCCCGTGCGCCGCTCAAAGGCCCTCCTCATCCCTCCCCGCCCCCCGCCATCCGCGTCGCTAGGTTCAGAAGCTTCATCCTCTCCCCTTACTCCCTCGGCTTCTTCGTCTGGGCCGTTTGTAGCGGCGATCTCTCCCTCTCGTAGATCCTCTCTCTCTCCCTTTCTCTTGAACAAAAATTGTTTTTCTTTTTCTGTTGTTTTTTTGTGGCAGCAGGTGGGCAGAACCTTGTTCTCTTGTTGTGCTTTTCCTTGGACGGAAACGTCATCGCTCTCACATACACACATACACTAAAAAGAAACAAGAACGGTTGGATGTTGGAGTGGGGTCTTTTTTGGATGGATGGATGGACTCTTGGTGAGTTTGTTGATCGCGAGAGGAGCCGGATAGGTGTTATGTGAACGCTGTCGGCGTCCAGGCGGCCCGGAAGGTTGTGCAAAGAGGTACAGGAGCCTGGAATCGAGGATCTTGGGGGCCCATTCAGCACTGGAGAAGAACCTGCGAGAAACCAGACAGAATTTTTTTTGCACTCCCCTGTTAGTGCGGTCCTGCCCCAGATAACCCCATATCTGTTGTTGTGAGCTGTTATGCTCATTCAAATGAGAATCAGCACGGAAGTGTTGTTCCCTACAACTCTGTCAACACGTTTCATGGATCAAGGTCAACCGTCAAGGATCAAGGCACGGCGATGATGTCATTTCATTTTGTTATCACTTCCTCTCATGCATTCGTTGTATTTCTTTTCTATATAAGATGCCCTCTCTTGGCCAGCTATGTCAGATCCTTCCCTATCACTTTATGCTCCTCAACAGCGTGATAGGAGGTCTGACATAGTAAGTAGTATCATCAATTCTTTTCATATCATTGTCGTTTATCAATACTCAAAATGTTTCCTTTCTTCCTTCCTCAGTCTCATCTTCATAGGTGTGTGTTCATAAGTGGTCCGTTACTTAGTACGACAACTAAGTCGTATCTATTTCCTTCATCTCAGGTGTGTGTTCATAAGTGGTCCGTTACTTAGTACGACAACTAAGTCGTATCTATTTCCTTCATCTCAGGTGTATTGCCACCTAAAATAGTGGTTATTTACAATATCAAGCTGCAGGCGCGGGCGGCGCGTCCCTGTGCCAGTGCCATTCGAGAACCACACACACACATATTTATTTACTTATGTAGGTGTTGGCGACACGTGCGCCATAAAACGCCCCTCTGGCGACGGTGCCCATGAGAGACC
>SMGU01000698.1:0-11263 GCA_004348175.1 Puccinia novopanici
TTTTCGTGCCGGGCTCGTTTCTGTGGCAATCTCAGTCTCCTTCACCCGACCTATGGGCGACCCGCTGCCCTGCGCGTTCTTGACCGGGCTTGAGGGCGTTCTGGTCACCGGCCATTCTTCCGCGGGTGTCGCTGTTTTTTTTATGCCTCTTCACCCTTCCCTCTCAGTCGTATCTTTGGGAAGGTGGAGGAGAAGAACTTGGTTGCTTTTTTTTGGTTTGACGCGGTTGCTTTTTGGTGCCGACTAGGGAGTGCTTCTTCAGTCAGACTCAGCACACATCTCACACTCACACATCGAAAGAGGCCACAGTATGCTGGTGAAGCATATGCACTCTCTTCAACATTACGCGGACCATAACATGCACACAACACTGACACTGCAGTCAGACCAAATTTGTCAAACATCAATGGTTTCAATTGTTGCTCATTATACACATGGTAGAGATACAAACTAGAAGGAAAAATACACCAGAAATAGATATAACATATTTCTAGTCAAAATGGCTTTGAAATACACGTATACATATATATATGGCAAAATAGATGAAAAATAAACACAAAGAGCTTGAAATTATATTCAAATTGTATATAAGATATGTACAAGAAAGACACACAATAAATACAGGATAGATATAAAATAGACAAAAAAAATAAAATATAGAAGGAAGGAACAAAATGGATGAAATGTATGTGGTGGTCCAGGCAGGGGGACACATTGCCCCCCAATTTGTGGCTGGCTTGAGCCTGTTGACCCCTGTGGCAATTGTCAGCTTGCAGTGCATTTTACAGGGCACAAGTTTGTCCAAACACCAAGTATGTGGCAGGTTAAGTTTGATGGCATATCAAATTTGTGCATCCTCATGCCTTTGTTTTGTCCTGCTAAGGATGATGATTGGGGTACAGCGTGCCCATTGGATCATCCCACTGGCATGCTGTATCACAACAGAACTGGGTCCATGACACTCCATGTATTATATTTGTATACTCTGCCTGATCATCACTTTAGGAGGTGGCTTGTTGATGGCAAGCTGGACTTCACTAAAATGGTTATTGCTTGAGATTTGATCCATGCTGAAGACCTCACTTCTGTGAGTTGAGGCCTCTGGCCTTTAGGCCAACATTCACTGATGAGTCAAGTGCTCTGATTTCTGTGACTTTTTTCAGCCATAGAAAACAATTTTGTAGAAGTTTTTTTTTTTTTTCTCAAAATTCCTATCAGGTTTTTGGAGTGAAATTTGTGGGTGGTCTTGGAAAAACCAAAGATGAAACCAGTATGGCAGCAATTTGATGGCCATCTTTGATTACACTGGCAGATAGGCTGCCATCTCAGGTGGTGAACTGAAGGGCAGGGTGTCTTGGGGTGGCAGCTGACAATTGTGTCAGACTGTTGTTTGGGATTCAATTATGTGAAACCATGCTTTTCCATTGGGGTTGTCAGGGAACTAGTGGCATCAACTGTGCACCTACAGGGGGAGGCCTTGTCTGAAACCAAAAAGTGGTGAGTGGAAATGATTGAATTTGACAAAGCTTTAATGGGACTGGTATTGCATCAATGGGCCAGACAGAAAACTTGACTTGTCTCAAGTTGCTTGGATAAGAATTTTTGTTGAGGTAAAAGTTAGTGTGTAGCATGATGTATCAACTCATTTGAACCATGACCACTACTTCTCAACCACCATGGCCACACAAGTGTCTGTAGCCTAGTTGGTAAAGGCAGTTTTTGGTATTTCCCTTGTTTCTGATCTCTTCACTTTTTAATTGTCACTCAACCAATTTTATTTAAATTTTTTTATATTCATTGTGACCCCTTTCTGGACTCACAAGTTCATCAACATGTATATATACTACTTGAACTTGGCTAGATCCTTTGAATTGAACCCATCAGTTTTTTACCTTACTGCATACTCATGTTGGAACTTCAGCCCCAGAATTGAGAACTACCGGCATTCACACTAAAGCCCCTTTGGGATAGTTACAGGTACCTTTCTGGAATAAAATACTCCAAAAACTTTCTTTACAAATCTACTCCCTCACCTCACTGCAGTAAAAAAATTCAGCAGCAATCTAATATGTGTCTTGGCATTTCCAAGGTTGTGGGTTTGATTCCCATCAGGCACATCTTCATTTTCACATTCTCTACATTTTTCCCATGCAAAAATGTGACACATGGAAACAACTGGAGCCATTCCTTCTGTGTTGATAAAAATTAAGCACAACAAACATATTGTGAATCAAGTGCATTGGGGCACTCACCCAAGTTGGGCCAAAAAGCATGAGCCCTAACCCCACTTGTCACATGAAAAAGTTGGGGTGTGTCACAGAAATTTTCAACTTGGTGAAAAAATGTGCCATGACTTCACAATCCGCCTTGAACAGATGATGATTACTAGTACCAAGTCTGGACTACAAAGGACTGAGAAATATCTTCATTATTTTTTTGCAATCATTTCAAGTATGATGCTAACTTATTAGGCTAAAAACTCCATAAATTTTTAGGCTACAAATAACAAGATGAAAATAAGCAGGAAAGATGAAACAATTCTTTTTATAAACAAACTGCATTCTTATTTTGGAGGTGAGGTCAAGAGAGGCCTGGTTATCTCCTGCATGTTGACACAGGGGCAATACAGCCTCTGACAATGAAGATATTCTGGGATGAGAGTGAAGAGATGGTCAGCAGATGATCTTATTGTCCACAACACAAGCTTTAATCCATGCAGCAGAACTTGGAGATGTGCCATGATCCCTGCCCTGTCCAAGCGGACAGATCAAGCCCCCTGGGCATTCATTCAATCTCCATTGGCACAGTGCCAGCTGGGAATTTTGGATTTTGCCCAAACACACTCTATTCACAATGAAAAATTAGGGAAAGAAAAACTTTGCAGCTGGGAACTGAAAAATTTTCTCCATTGGTTTTTGGTATTGGGTACTCTTTGGCTTAACTGTGAAAAAATTTGATCAACACAGTAAGTATGCTATTCAACTCAAACAAAAAACACTCATTTCAATTCAAGAAAAACTCACTCAATTGCCTGTGGTTGACATGCAAGCTGCCTTTGTGCACAAAGGCAACTTGCATTTCAAACACAGGCAGTTGAGTGAGTTTTTTTTTTGAAGTGTTTTCACCAATCTTTCCTGTGATGAAACCCCAATAGTTTTGAGATGCTTATATTTGATGTATGCTTCAAACAAGTTGTACCTGGTTCATCCAGTCTCAGGGCTTGTGCTTCTTCATCAATTAAGATAGATAATTATTATCTTTTTTATCTTGAAACCCATCACAAGCATCTGATATAGGAAGAAAAACTGTACATCTGGTAAGCTGAAAGCCATTCTTTGTTTGTGTTGTTTACTCTTTGTTTCACTGCTTCAAGTTTTGATAACACAATAAGTGTGCTTCAACCGCCACAATATCAACTCACTTTAACCACCCTTTTATGAATTTCAACCTGGAACAAGATTCTGAATATTATGCCTTGGGTGATTATTTAAGTGTATCTTGACTCTTGATATCCACCCTCTGTCTAAATAGATGTATAGATACAACCCCTTTTTCCTCCACTAAAACTTCACTCTCCCCCAGAACTCCTCCTCATGCCCCACTCCCCCACTCATTCCTGCACCCCACTGCCCTGCACTCCCACCACCATTGATTCCAGCTCTCCAATAAACTTCCCTAATCCCCAGGCCCCTTGCTGCCAAATTAATGGACCCCTACCATTTCTGCCCAATTAAAGGATCCCTCAATCCCATTAGATAATATCAACATACCTGATATTATCTAAATAGCTACATTACTCAATTTACCCTAGAAAGAATTATGTCCATTTTATTATCTACAGTACATTAGAAATTTTATTTCTAATACGCCTAGAACCTTTAGAACCTTTTTAATTATTTTCAATTTTTATTCAATCTTTTTAAGTTAATTTTGGTTTTTTCCAGCCCTGAAATTTCCAGCCAATTTCTGTCCATTTATTCACTCTAATTTTATTTTATTTAATTCTATTAATTCACCATGCCAAAAGTGAGGGGAATACATGTCAGGTGACATTCAATAACATTGATTGAAAATACAGAACTCCTTGGGCAAGACTCTGCTTCCATAACAATGGTCCCTTTATATATGTTGTTTATCAGTGATTCTCATCACATTTTATCAAGTGTATGTCCTGATTAAATCCTGGAGTTTATATCATGTCACCTGAGTGGTGGCTTAGCATCTGCAGCTGGCTATCTTAATAGTTTGATCTAGCTTGTATGGATCCTCTTGGAATAATAAAGCTCCATCCATGTCAGTTTTTTGGTTACACAAATATCTGCCCATGAAAGTATTAGATATCTGATACAGAGTCACCTGCCAATCCATGGAAACTGGGGTGCACTTTCATCTTTAAGTACGCTCATAAACTTTTCTCATTCATTGATCTACACTCAATGTGGCTGATTCCTCCTGAACAAACTTGTCTCCAATTTCTTTTTAGTGGATGCACACAGCCACCATTATTATAATCTTTATTTTGCTGATGTTTGTTTAACAAGTGAGCAAGTGGATCTCAACCACTTGACATCCAGTGTGCTAGAGAAGTTGCCCCATATGCATATGCATGTTGACTCGGCTCCGCTGCCTTCCTGAGATAGAAACAAACCACTCCGCCGTTCTGCAGGACTCACCCAAACCTCTTTCAGGGAATACCACGACCCTCTTCTTGACCATCATGGTAAGCATCTTTCCAGCTCGAGTTGCATGTTGATGGAGGAGACATTGACATGAAATGTTCGCGTGGAAACGATGAAACGATGGACGGGAACTGGCAGGCAGATTCGACGCTATTATTCGACGATTTATTTACCATTACGAGTGTGGACAAGGACGGCAAGAAGTTTGACCGGGTATCGCGGCTGAATGCCTCGTCGACGAACCATTCGATGGCGCTGGTACTAGACTTCAACGTGGAGCTATACCCGCTCAAGGTCGGCGACTCGTTTACCTTGGCCCTCTCCGCCAGCCTGACGCCCGATGGCGAGAAGGAAAGCGGCATCGAAACCCAGAGTTGGAGGCTGGAAGAAGGCAAGGGAGGCCTGGCTGATGAGTACGAATACGTCATGTACGGCAAAGTATGCCCCCTCTCTCCTGCCCATTTTCCACCGATGCTATCAAGGTTCTTACTCGTCCGTCCGTGGTTCCTCAGCTTTACAAGTTTGACTCAGGTGCCTCAGATTCAGTGACTGCTTATATTTCTTTTGGCGGACTCTTGATGGCGCTGACTGGCGACTATCGGTGGGTCTTCTATTTTCTTCAACACGGGGGACATCTCACTGGCTAATCCTTGTTCTTGGGACGCTTTTTTTTAAAAAAGACATCTTGATCGGCTCACGGTCGGACAAATGGTATTTCTATTACTGCGGAGATGAGATTTTTCACAGTGAAAGATGCATTGCTGTATATTATCCTCTGTTTCCTTGTTTCTTAAGATTACCAACTGTCTTGTGCAAGAAAGCAGCATCAACTTCTAGAGGATGTATAAACTATAAGTGTCTGCCAAACCATAATTCAAGCCGTGGGAAAATCCTCGGGATATCAAAAAACCAGTTGACTAGAAAAAAAAGAAAAAGAAAAAGGGAAAACAACCAACAGGATGGACGTTCTCTTTCCCAAAGAACTGGGAGAAGTTTACACACAAAACTCACTCAAGAACCAAGCGAGCAGATGGACAAGACTCCTCGAGACGTTCAAGAAGCACTATGCGCATCCACCCGACTTTGTTGCGCGAGCACCAGGCAGGGTTAACATCATCGGGGTCAGTCCCTTCCTCTTCAAGTAAGTAGCAAAAAAGAGACTGCACTGACTGGAAGAAGAGATGGTGCACAGGAACACATCGACTATTCTCGATTCTCCGTCTTGCCCTCCGCCATAGAGCCCGATCTTCTTATCGCGGCCTCGCCGAATATCAGCAAGAAAACACCAGCGACAACCGTCCCATCCATGTGCGCGCTATCAACCTCAACCCTTCGTATCCGAGGCCACTTCACCTACCAACCGACGGCGGGAAAATTCCCATCGGGAACGGCGGATGGTCGATTATTTGAAGGTGTATATCATTAAAGCGGGGCCCGAGGTTGTGTGCATGCATTGACTCTGATTTTCTTGACTTGACTTGATATGCCTTGTTCTCTACTTTTTCCATTAATTATGTGTTATGTTGTAAAGTTTACAAGTGTTTGAAGGTTTTTCCATGATGGTACTCTATTGTACAGCTTTAAATTGGAGGTTTCATAATTACCAAGGCTGCTATTGGCAATGATTTTCAATCCATGAATCCTTGCTGATGTGGGTTGTAATTTGTAAAATGTAAAATGTGTTGAATAAGAGCCCCATTCACGGGTGCCAGAAGATTTAACTTTGCTTATTTCATCCTAGTCAATCTGAAATGTGGTCAAATTAATTTGTGACAAAACCAATAATTTAAAAATATATCACATTTCTTGGAATCAGTAATAGTTAGTATGGGATTTGCCCAACCCTTTAGATGTTGGTTGAAATCTACTGCTTCAACATAAATACAAGGTGGCCCTTAATTTATATAAGTTCAATTTAAATACCTTGGAAACACAAGATGGCATAAATGGTTAATAATGGGTGAAAAGAGTGGGAAAGTTTTTACTTTAGTTCTCTCAAGCAATGTCCATATGTCAAGCATCAATAGAAGTCATTTCACACAGGTTCTTAAAAGTTGTGCTAAATCATACTTGATCCATCTGTTTGAATTGGGGTGGTTGTGGGGGACCTCCGAAGGACCTGCGGGAGCTTGCGGAGCGCTATTCGCCCCCACAAGAACCGATTCCCCTCGCCATCCAACGCCTTCTCGATGCCCTGTCCGCCGACCCCACCCTCTTGGGCGGCCCTCATCATGGCCTCACCCATCACAATATCCTCCAACTTCTCTCCATCAATCAACACCAGTTCGACGCCGAGATCTTGGCCGGAATGGTCGTCGAACCGCCCGGCAGTATCTACAAACCATACATTCGAGCCCGTCATGTTGTAAGACAACCCACAAACCAAAACACCCCTGTCATCATCAAGTCAAGACTAATATACCAATCGTTTTATTTTTGAAAGCTCAATGAAGCTTTGCGGGTATACAAGTTTAGGGAGCTACTTGAGAGGACGGAGGGATCAGGAGACGGCACGGGGTCAGAGTTGACGATCCAGTAGATAGGCGAGTTGATGCGGGAATCGCAGGCGAGCTGTAGGGCGGACTACGAGTGTTCGTGCGAGGCATTGGATCAGCTTGTGGCGATTGGGGAGGCGCATGGCAGTCTGGGAAGTCGGCTGACAGGTGCGCCGCCGAGAAAGAGATTCGGCCCTCGCCCCTCCCCCCAAATAAAAACGATGAAAGCTGATGGCGTCTGTGTGTGTGTGTGTGTTGATGGCTGTAATATACAGGCGCCGGCTGGGGCGGCTCGTCAGTCCATCTGGTCCGAGACGCCGACACATCGCGCGTCATTCAGGCCCTCGTCGACCAATACTACACCCCCAACTTCCCCCACTTATCCGCACTTCAATTGGCCGAGGCTTGTTTCCCCACCAAGCCGCAAGGCGGCGCTTGTCTCTTCAGACACTTGCCCGCCTCTTTCAGCACTTGAATCTCTTGTTGTTTGTACGTGTTGCTTTCATGTTCACAACAGTCTATTTCTTCCCTCTCCATATCCTGTTCATCGTGCTCGTATTGCCAACACAGGTTCTAGTTTCACTCATTCTGAATGGAGCTCTCTGGAACTCATTGAGACGCTTCCTCTGTTGGTCACAACACATCCACGAGTTTTAGTATGGAGGCCTCTCATCCTTAGTCGGTAAGATTCAGTATGTAACCCGAGATCATATATGGTATCCCTCCCATGACAAGGCATATGTAACAATAGAAGAAGAAAAAGATGATCCTGGTTGTATGATTACACATTATACAAAGTTTGAATCCTCACCAAGAAGGAACAAAAAAAGGAAATTAGAGCCAAGAGTCTAGTCTCTTCATTTCAACACCAGGCTGGCTAGTAATTTTGCCGATTTGATGAATGCCAACGGCGTGTTTGGGGTCAAGGGATTTTAAGAGGGAGACGAGACGGGAGACGTGATGGTTGGAGACGATGAGGACCATTCCGATGCCGCAGTTGAAGGTGCGACACATCTCCAAGGGCTGGATGTGGGCTTGCTTCATGAGCCATTTGAAGGGGGCGGGCAGGGGAAAGGAGGCGGCGTCGATCTCGCAGCCCAGTCCGGCGGGCAAGACCCGCGGCACGTTCTCGAGGAATCCACCTCCCGTGATGTGGCTGAGCCCTTTGATTAAACGCTCTTCAGATTTCAGGATCGGTAGGAGCTGCTGGGTATATATACGCGTGGGCTCCAGTAGCGCAACCCCCAGTGTTTGCTCCGGTTGCCAGGGACACGCCGATTCGTAGCTCAGGCCCGACCTTTCAATTACTTTTCGAACAAGAGAAAACCCGTTGGAATGGAACCCGCTAGACGTCAACCCGATCAACACATCTTCCACCCCAATCTCCTCCAGCCGAGGAAGAATTAAAGAGCGCTCAACCACCCCCACTGCAAAGCCAGCCAAGTCATAATCATCTGATCATCGGAAGAGCAATCGGTCAGTATAATCAATCATGGTTTTTTTGACTCATCCGGGGCGGCTTGACTTACCATCACGATAAAGCCCAGGCATTTCGGCTGTTTCACCACCGACCAAGGCACAGTTAGATTGCTTACAGCCCTCCGTTATACCTTTGACCACATCTACCGCCACATCAACGTTGAGATGATTGCAAGCAAAGTAGTCAAGGAAAAACAGAGGCTCTGCTCCTTGGACCAGCAAGTCGTTGACACTCATGGCAACCAGGTCGATCCCTGGGATTGGAAGGTGTCAAGTAGCCATGAGGTAAGCAGGCGAGAACAAGGGCGGGGAGGCAATGAACAAGAAAACAAAACAAAAAAGTGAAATAAAATAGAAAAATAAACAGACCAACTGTGTCATGCTTGCCAGCTTTCTGCGCGACAATGAGCTTGGTACCAACGCCATCCGTGCCACTGACGATCACAGGATCGCGGTAACCAACGCTTTTCAAGTCGAATAGCCCACCGAAGCCGCCAATGACCGAGTCGCATCCCAAACGGGCGGTAGCTTTGACTAGAGGCTTGATCCGCGTCACGAGCTCGTTACCAGAATCAATTGAAACTCCCGAGTCGAGATAGGTTAAGCCATTCTGGTTTCGTTCCGATTGGGAGGATGAAGTAGTGGCTTGTGGCTTTAAAGCTCTGTCAACATCAGAAAACCATGTATGGATCAACGTACTGTTATTCTCGCGGGCTACTTCTGCCGGGGTAGGCTCACCTATGCGCAATGTCTTTGCGATAAGTCATTCCCTCAAATTTGACACAGGCAACTGCCTCATAGGCTGTTCTTGCGGCTATCTCCAGAGTCTCACCCATCCCGTTGACCGCAAATACCCTCCCGCCGGTGGTAACATACGGACCAGGACTGTCCGGGCTGGTTCCAGCGTGGTATACAAACGAATTTTTGGGCAAGCTATCGTGGTCAATAGTGGCTTGCAAGCCTTTGGGGTATGAGTTGGGGTAGCTGGTGAAGCAATGACCACAGTGACGGAGTGTAAAGGTTTGAAATCCACTTTGACCGAATCGAGCCGGCGATCGCAGCAAGCCTACAGCCCTCTTCTATCATCAATACTATGAAATATAGCGATATTGATGAGTGATTGCACGACAGATCGTTCGACTCACCATGAACACTTCAGCTAGATCGGTGTCATCAGATAGCAAGCCCATCACTGTCTGAGTTTCTGGATCTCCGAACCTGACGTTGTACTCGAGAACTTTGGGGCCTTGTTCAGTGAGCATGAAACCGGTAAACAGACACCCAACAAAAGACATTCCTATCACGAATGAACAGCATGCAAGTGAGCCGCTGCGATAGACGCGTCAGACATAAAATCTGAGAGCTGGGCATACCTTCTTTCCGCATTCCGTCGATTGTCCGCTGGATTATGGATTTCAGAGAAGCTTTCATGTGGTCGGAAGAAGCTATGGTGTGGGAGCATATGCACCCATCCCCCAGTATTTAAGCCTGTATCACCTTCTCCAATGCGTTTATGATCTTGAGCACCGGGGAGTAGGACGACAGTGTATCCATCGCTGAGTGCCAAGACGCTGATTTCCTGGCCTTCCAGATGTTCCTCAATCACGACCTCGTCACCAGAGGCTCCAAATTCTTTTTTGATCATGATGGTTTCCAGGGCGTTCAAAGCTTCCTGTTGAGTCTCAGGGATAAGGACACCTTTTCCGGCGGCCAGTCCGCTAGCTTTGATCACTACCTTGTAATCGGTGGACAGGAGGTGTTTCTTGGCTGACTCGAAATTGGTAAAGTTGGCATACCGGGCTGTGGGAATATTGTACTTGGACATGAAATCTTTCGAAAACGCCTTGGAGCCTTCCATCCTTGAGGCCGATGCGGTGGGGCCAAAGCACGGTATGCCGACCTTGCGAAGACGACCCTCGATGCCATCAACCAAGGCTTGTTCAGGTCCTGGAACTACTAGATCTATCTGATTCCGGGAAGAGTTTATCGGTATAATTCAGCCCATTGGGAATGAAGAATGGAAAACAATTTTTAACAAAAAAGGTTGGACTGACATCTGTGTCTGCTGCAAATTTAACCAGCTCGTCATACGTGAGGCACCCTAGGTTGGTGCATTTCGGATGCAAACCAGATCCTCCGTTCCCTGCAGGAGTTGGACAATCGTCAATGCGGTAGGATTCCCCCCAAAAAATAACGAGATAATATGGTTATCTGCAAATAACGAGGAAACTCACCTGGAGTAATGTAGATTTTGGTGACCAAACTGGACTTGGCCAAGCGTTCCGCCAAAGCGTGCTCGCGTCCACCGGAGCCGATGATGAGGATCTTCATCTGGAATTTGAGGTACTCTTCTGTCTCCGACAGCGAAATCGATTCGGTCTTAACGTTTCTTCCGGCCCGGCGGAAAAACAAGCCGAATGCGTCCGGACGCTGCCTATGGCCGAAACATGTGGGTTAGGGCTGCGGAAGTCAGGCTGCGGCTGCGTCGGGCATCGCCGCCACGACAAATTCAACCTTGCCCCCGGACAAGTATGGTAGATCAAGCGTGTCTGGGCACAAACCCAAGTCCCGCTTGGCACAGTGCCAAGACGGCTTGGGTTTGTGCCCAGG
>SMGU01000699.1:0-15340 GCA_004348175.1 Puccinia novopanici
AATAAAAAAATAAAAAAATAAAAAAATAAAAAAATAAAAAAATAAAAAAATAAAAAAATAAAAAAATAAAAAAATAAAAAAATAAAAAAATAAAAAAATAAAAAAATAAAAAAATAAAAAAATAAAAATAAAGAAGTTTATCAAAAAAAAAAAAATGTTGTATTTTTACATTATCAACATGTCATTTTTTCATTCCTCTAATGCACCTCTTAACCAGCCAACACACAAAGTTACCAATGTTGGTGGGCATTTCACCTTTGCTTGCCTTTAGCTAAGCAAAGCTTGGGCCTGACCCACCCCAACTTAGGCATGTGCCAAGCAGGGGTTGGGTCTGTGCCAAGTGCACTTGGGTGTGTGCCTAGTGCGCTTGGGCAAATTTTTTCCAAACTTGGAAAGGTGCCCAGACAGGCTTGAGCTACCATAATACCATCCTCCCTCTCCCCCAAGATTTTCTCTTACAGTTTTTATACAAAATTTGGTCAAAAATGCCATAAACTGGGCAGAAATGAGTTTTTTTCATTTTTTTTTCCCTTTGTTTCCCTTTTTTTCCCTTTTTTTTAAAAAAAAAAAAATGCCCCCAACCCCAACCCAAACCCTCACCCCTAACTCAGACTCTTACTTGGGCATGATTGTATTATAATTTACATGTGTGGTATAGCAGCCAATATTAGCCCATTTTTTGGGTTGGTAAAGTAGGGCAGTTTGGGATGGCCACAGGTTACAGTGGGCCTGCTATGCTATTGGTAGTTTTAGCATCTGCTAACAGCTAACAATTTTTTTTTTGTAGCTGTTAGCAGATGTGCACTAATTCTAATGGAGTCAGTCCAAAGAAAAAGGTCTTGCTATGCTACGGTACAGTACTTTTTAGCGGAAAATTGCTGCTACAAGCACTGTAGCACAGAAGCTTCAAATCTTGGTAGGCAAGAAAATTTGCTGCTAAACTATTCCTTTTTGTCCAAAAGGCATAGCAACCCAATTTTTCTGATAGCTAACTTGGAGATATGGAGGTTGCCTTTATTTATCAAATCTTAACATCAACTCCAAGTGATAAGTTCAAAATTTTAAGACAAACATCAATGGCACTAATCAGATCAGATGCACTAGGCTTGGATACTGCAGATAGGTCTAATCCTACCAATTATCATGGGCAAAAGTGGACTGGATTAGTGATTTCAAAACTATGAAAAGATCAATCTCAAATGTGTCAAGCCAAATTTACCTACTCCCAGAAGATTTTCAATCAAGCCAAATACCACCAACTCTTCTTCCACATAAAAGACTGTTTTCCAAGAATTCAATCTGAGAAAAATCTGCTTATCTCAGTGATTTCCTTAAAGATGAGAGAAGCTCAACTACCGTATAAAACTTAGACCACAATCCCAGTGATGGTTCAGCTATAAAAATATTGATTCCCCGCAAATCTGGCCACCAAAATGAATCACTCAACAATTATTTCTGACCCATTTCAAAAAAGGAGGTGTCTCAACTTCATCAGAGCCATGTCAAACAAAGAGGTATCTTGAATTAATCAGAACCATGTCCAACAAAGAGGTGTCTTAACTTCATGAGTTACTTCTCAAAGCACTAATTAGCTCCAACTTTCAATTAACTTCCCTCAAAAATCCATAATTCCAATATTATCAATACAGGTTAGTGTGCTACCATGATGTGTAACCTCAGTTGAACCATGACCACTACTTCACAACCACCATGGCCACTGCAAGTGTCCACAGCCTAGTCCATGAAGGCAGCACTCTAGAATGTGTCTCAGCATTGCTGAGGTTGTGCGTTTGAGTCCCACCAGACACATATTCATTTTCACAGTCTATACACATGGTGAGGTGACCATCTGTGCACACTTATTCAGAAGTGGTGCTGAAAAACCTAACCCATTTGGTAAGAGAATCCCTACCATTTCAGGGGTGGACAATCTTGAATTTGGTGGACCTGGCTCACACGTCCCCACCTGTCACAGACCTGTCAGATTAGCTCCTAAAATGGATTTTCCATTGGGACTGGGGGGGATAGGTCTGGATCAACTCTTTTGATCACAGAATGGTCAGCTGGATGCAATCCAATACATGAAAGAAGTAGACTCATTCATTTTTTTAATTTTTTTTTAATGTTTTTCAAAACACTTCCTCTTTTTTCAATTTTAATCACCTCAAAGACACCAATGAAACCAATTGAAATCAGGGAGTGTTTTGAGAACAACAAATGAAGTACTCACTTCATTAGAAAAATGTATTTTTTTCAATTTCAAAACAACAAAACACACAAATTACATGTGTTGGTTCTATTTGGATGACAAGATATCAACTTTAATTGAATTTTAGGAATTCAGAATTTGAACAAAAAATTATCATTCTTTTTTGCCTACCTATTGCAAAAAATTGTTCTGTTGCTTTTTCAGGATGCACTGAAATTTTTTCTCACTATTTCTGAATCCATGGTTAAAGAGGATCAATACTTTGTTCAAACACAAGATGATGCTGGCCAATTTGAATGTTCACTTTTACAAAAACCAACAGAAGCCATCAAAATTCTAGCCTGCGGATTCAGTCTTGACTTACATGATGAATAACTTAGCATCAGTAAGTCTTTGCACATGCAAATCTCATTAAATATTTTTAAATTCCTGATAAATATTTCTACATTGGAGGTAGATTTACAGCCCTAAAATCTCTTGAATATTTCTGCTGCACCATGGTGAATGTATTTGGTATTGAATACCTACACAGTCCCAAAAAAGACAATTTTAGTCAGATTCTTGATGTTTCACAAGATTTGGGGTGGAAGAAATGTTGAGCTTGATAGTTGAAGCTGGTGCAGCCTCCTCTGCAGTCTCCAAACAGGCTCAATTTCTAGAATACAACCAGTTGGGTTTTAGCCCCCAATATTCTCCAGTTACCCTGAAGACTAGTAATCTGAATCAATCCATGACCCAATCATCAACAACCAAAAAAGAACCATACTCAAGATCACAAGATCATCAATTCGGGCCTCAAGTCTCAATCTGAATCAGTAAAATAACAAAATCAATTTCTCATATCCAGAAGGCTAAAAATCTAACCTCATCCCACTTCCAAAAACTTAATTTTCTCACCTCTGATCAGGAATCCAACTCAAATTATCAATTTGAATTAGTATATACTTTCTGATTATGTTTTTTTTTCTTTCTCTTTTATCAATTTCTTTTTTGATTCACAAATTGCTGGATCTTCCCTTCTTTATTAATTCTTCTTTTAATTATTTCTTTAGACTGATTAATATTTTAATCCTCTCTCCTCCATATTGTGTTGTTGTCTATAAAAATTTATATTCGTTGTGTGGTATGCATTTCATTCTCCTTATCTTCATAATCTTCTTATTTATCTATTGATTCTCTTTATTTTCTATTTTTGGTTTGTCAATTAAGATCAAATTTAATCAAGAACTGCTCCATTGAAGACATTTATCTTTGAGGTGGTGGCAACACACAATCTCTGGATTTGGAACCAATTTTTTGTACTTCCAGGAACACTTAATGGCATCAATATTTTGGGAAAAATCACCAATCTTTGACAATTGCAAGTGGATTATCATTTCAGCACAAGTTCAAAAGCAATTAATAGAACCTTGGATATTATCTCACCAATGTGATTTATCCCAGGTATGCTAAATTTGTTCAATAAAGTTGTGGGCCACAAGGAAATAAGAATAAACACTTTGATAAGCTACAGGAGGTGTATTGCGAGGATTTTGAGCATGCTTTTGGGTTTCTGCAGGCTTGATATGCAATCATAAGATTCTGTGGCTGACTATGGGACCAAACAGAGCTGTGAAAAATTATGAAAGCAGTCATAATTATACATAAAATGACCATTTAGGATGAAGAGGGCAGTGAATAAAAAGATGACCATGAATATTGTCAATTCCCATTGCGGTAACCCTGTTTTTCATCCCTCAAATAAAAAGGAATAAATTTTTCCCAATTATCATCCCAGAATCAGGATCAGAAGCCCATTTTACCCCAGGCCAACCCCTTAAAGCAGGATTTCCCACTGGATCTCAAGATAATCAATCTCCCATTTTTCAGGAGGACAAATCACTAGGATTCGGAGGAATAATCAGTACAATAAGACCCAGAACCCAGGCTTAGACCCCAGAATTACCATGGCTCAGCACAGACATCAGGATAGGTCACTTTCCTTGGCACACTCAGCAATCCCCATTTGGCTTCCAGATTAGGCAACACTCCCTCTCACAGTCTTCTGGAAATGACTTCATCCCTGGATATCTTCAGACAGGACAGGATCACCCCTCCCATACTTTCCCTGGACAAATAACTCTCTCAGGAGTCAGATTACCCCTACAACCCTTTTTCTAATTTTTACTCATTATTCTCCCAGATGGAGATAATGATCACTTCCCCTCTTTTTCTCATATCCAGGAGACCTGAGCTTTGATTATTCCTCTTTTCTTATTGCCAGGAGACCTGATATTTGATGATTTGTATTGACCCATATCCAGAGAGACTCTGTGCTTTGGTGTATCTCCCAGAACATTATATAATAAATTACTATGGCTTTAGTAGATCTTCATGTATGGAATTTATGGAATAGATTGAATGTATTATGAATGCACCCTGTGAGACAGAATCCATCCATCAACATTGAATATTATTTTTACCAAGTACTATTGTTGTAGAACCTGACTGCTTTACCAGTATTGTTGAGAGCCCCAGATTAGTAGTTAACCAGATTGTTAGCAACTTATTTAACCCCATAATTTTCCTTTTTTTTTGAGTGTGACACTCACCAAACCATTCCCACCCTCTCTCTCCATCACCTCCTGAATCCCCCCTTCTTCAGTGGTCCTAAATCCAGCTTATAGTAACAGATCCCCTACACCAAGAACTGTCAGAATCATCTGCACTCTTATATTCTTCATTTTTATTAGTTAAACTCTCCCAAACTCAGAATTAGATAGGAAGGAAGCTCTTATATCAGCACCTGTAGCTTCAAATTACATTATTAGTAGTGTAGTTGTCTATTTCCTTTCCAAGCTCTTTATGCCCTTTGAGAAGTTCCACACCGCAGACAGAATCATCCATATCAACTAGAGATTCAGACAATAAATATTTTGATGCATTCCTCCTGCGCTATCTGGGCATCTCCACCGCGGGAGCTAAAGCAAGATTTAGCTCCCCGTGGCCCTTTTAGCAACACCACCATGGGTGCTAAACTGGGAGGTAACGTACCTCCCGGCCTCTGGGGAGCTATAGTTTAGCTAAATGTAGCAACACTATAGCTCCCCAAGTCATGCCTATCACACACCATTTTGGTGATAGGCAGGCACTCTTTCACACACCACCTCCCCCCTGGTACAACCTTTGCACATCACTCAACACTTCTCCAATCACGGAACAGTATTTGGGGACACCACAGGGAGCTAAAATGGCTCCCTGTGATGGATTTCCGTCCGCATTTTGGGAGCTAAAGGTGCGCCGCAGTCGCCAAACTTTGAGATTTAGCTCTTGGGTTTAGCTCCTGCAGTGGAGATGACCTCAGGCATTCTGGAACATCCAAGGACACAAACACCTCAAAACTGATCTTATAGAGAATTTTTCTTAACATTTGGTCTAAGATTCCTTGTAAATTTAGTTTTTTTTATCCTCCATTCTTCTTGATTTTATTCATTTTTTTGTTTGTATTTTTCAATTGTTTTTTTATTTATTTCAATTATTTTTTGTTCTGACTTACTCTCAGATCATTTGTTGTTCATTTCTATGTTGAAAATTGAATTGATTTATTTTCTCTTAACCAAGCACAAGACAAGAAAAAAATTAACTGAGAAATATTTAAAATGGGTGGGAGTGATTTGACAGGAAAACAAGAATATATGGTATAAAAAACAAGAATAATAGGGGAAAAAATTCTATTCAGGGAAATGTATTATTTCTGTTTTCTTCTTCTGTCAGCATGCTCTGGATTCATTTTCCATTCCAATTCTGAGACAATGACACTTCTCTCTGGTTTTGCCTCTTCTTCACAATTGGTGGTGCCTTCAGGTTGAGGACTGGATTGTTGGTTCTTTTAATTCAGTGGGAAACTACTTGTCTTCTTTGGGGCTGGGGGATCCTTGTTCTTCTTTTATTTGAGATTATTATCCTGTTCAGTCACTTTCTATTTGGGGTTTTCTTTCAAGATACCCCAGAAAGTTTTGAGTTTGAAGGTGGATTTGTGGGTTGCCCTGTACGGCTCCCTTGGAAATCTTTCAAAAAAAGAAAATGATATAAAAAGTAAAAATAAAAATTAACACAAGAATATCATAAAGAAAAAGAGGAACATAAAATTTCGTATTGGATTCTTTTGTTATTCAATTGGTGCTCCAATTGAGAATAAATTCACCCAAAATTATTGAAAACCTTTATAATGTGGCCCCAGAAGCATTTGACATAATTGAAAAATCAAATAGGAAGGGGTTTTAAATTTTTATTATTCTTGTTTTTGGTGTTGATTTCATGATCTACAAGTTTTGTGTAAAATTTGTGGATGCATTCCCAGATTTAACAGAGTTCTGGACTGTTCCAATGATACTGTCCCGGCTAGTATTCAAATAAGCAAAAAAGAGTTGCTTATCCTCCTTGATGATCTAATTAGTAGTTTTTTGTTTGCTTTGAGTTTCATCAATTCGAATTCATTGTTATGTTGGTGAGGAAAGTGTTTGGAGCATATTTCAACTTCGACAGAAAGCTGATCAACTGCTTTAATTTCATTGAGAAGGGGATCCAGAGGAATATGGCTTTTTTTTTCATAGGGGCAATATTGAGTTCTGGTTGAGGATTTTTTTTTTGCTTGTGTGGAGAGGATACAATCAATATAATCAAAAAATAAATTGGATGGTAATGGGAGGAAATTGTTTTTATGGTGGCTTGTTTTCTGAAATTTGAAAGCGGCCAAGATTAGCAGCTTGTGGAAGCTTTGATACACCCCCATATTGTTTTGAAGTTTGTATAGCAGGTCGACTATGAGGTAAAAAAATTGTACAGACTGCCAAAGTTAGCACCAGGCTGTATGATAGCAGGAAAGTCAGTGATTCTCAAAGCAGGATTTACTAAAACTTACATGCATATTCAAACCCTTATTCTTTTTTTAGGCTAAATAGCAACTTATATTTTACATATATTGGCATGGCTTGCTAGATTTACCAATATCTGAAAGGCTCTTTAAGATTGCCTTACCAAGCCAGTAGTCAAAAAATCCAAGCCACTCAAACAACTCCACCATGACCAATCAAAATACCCCCCAAGCATAATCAAAGCCCCCCTCCAAGTGGTATTATTAATTTTGATATGTGGTATCCACTCCATGGCAAAGAACATGCAGAAATTTGTCAATCCAATGCATTTATTGACTCCAGCTGAGATGAACCAAGATTTCAGCACTCAGTGCCAAGACATGGTATAGTTGTTTTTTGATCCCTGCATTCTTGAGATTATTGTATCATGTCAGGGCTCCTCTTAGATGTGACGGAAAAGAGGGTTGAGTAAAATATTGTGTGTGGAAGTGAAGAGCTACCAGGGCTATGTTTGAATAATTTTTGGTGTTTTGATGGAATAAAAGGTGAATAGCTGGCTGTAGAAGAAATTCTGAAAAAGCTGAAAAATGGCCTATTAACTTGATAGGGGAGGCTTAAGTGTCCCCTTTAACAAGACAAATAGGAGGCTCAAATTTCCTCTAGGGAAATGTGCGGTCAGAATGGATGGTTTTATTATTCAGGAGACTGCAGCAAGTTAAATAGGCTGAAAACAACATGTGAAAAGTTTTGGGGGGCTCAAACAAGGACACTTTGAATAAATAAAGAAAAGAGTTGACCAGTTAGAAAAAGGAGTGACATTTGATAGTGCAAAAAGAAAAAAAAAATTCATGGGCAAAAATTCCAACAATGTTCACCTTCCATTCTGTAGTGCCGTATTTGGAAAAAGCGGGGTTGACCTTGTGCCACTTGTTCAGGAAGGTGTTGAGTGGTGAAGTTGTGTTGGAAAGCAAGTAAATCAGATTTCTGAACTCAAAGATTGCTTCTCCTGACCTGGTACATAGGTAGGTGAGCACCCCTCACCTGGTAGGTGAGCACCCCTGACCTGGTAACTAGGTAGGTGAGCACCCCTGACCTGGTACCTAGGCAGGTGAGAACCTGCACTTTGAATGTTTTAATGGCATGAAACCAGAATCAGTAGTGAAGAGGTGCTAGTCTCCCAAGTTCAGGAAAAATATTAGACACTGCATTATGGATTGCATTGGTGCAATCACTCATGATGGTGTGAGGCACAATTCCAGTTGAAGAGTGGACTCAATTCAGGATGAGATCAACTGGTTCCCTAATGCAATGAGGAGCAGGTGGTTAGGGTTTCAGTATGAATTTTTTTACCAGATATAGAGTATCCAGGAAATTAAATGGCTGCAGAAGCAGTGAATTTCCAAAATGTTGGTGTATCTTTTCCATTAAGAGCTTCCCTGATGAAAATTTTGTAGAAGATGACTTTATTCTGACCAGAGATGAAGAGATTTGAAACAGTGTTGTGTGTGCTATCATTGAGTATAGTACCTCAGCCATGTATATATATTCATCAGATCCCTCTGCCATGGAGATTGAAAAAAAAAAAGAACAAAAGAAAGAGAAACCTGTGTAGTTTGTCAGGAAAGGGGAATAGGTGTACCAGCCCTTTCAAGTGAGGCTTTTCTTAAAAATTTGGATTTACTTGAGAAAATTAGGGTCCCTGTGAGACAAGTCCTTAGCATGGGTATGGATGAGTTAAAACACACAATCATATATGATCTTGCTGCCCTTAGGCTTGAGGAAATTTTTATTGTGCTAAGAGGGGACTGCTGCCAGAATCAGCCTTCAGACAGAATCCCACGTAAGCCAAGAAATACCCTTCTCTGTCAGCTGTTTCTGAACAAGATGGGGTGACCAAGAGAGTAGCATGTCTGCCTCTGAGAGCAAGGATTGTTGTTGTGCTACCAAAACCACTTCAACCATAGTATATTGGTTGCTCTTTGGTGCTGAATTTTGAAACAATCTTGGTACACCCATATTTGATGGAGTTTTTCTTGTGCTTGTGTCAACCAACCAACTGTTGCAACTTCCCGCCTCAAGGGCATGTATACTGCAATTTGAAAATGTTGAAAAACAGTGTTGTCAAGGGGAAAGGTTTTTATATATAAAATAATAATAACAGACAATGTCTGCAAAAGGAACCAATCAACTCAATCTATGGGGCTAAATGTGCCATAGCAATGAGTGCAGATTGTTGGGGCTAAAAGTGCCAACAACTGGATGCAGTTCTGGTCAAGAACTGATGATTTTTATTCAGAGGTATCTAGCCAGGTTTAAGTAGAATAAATACAAAATGGCCAACTTGTGGGTCCTGATGTTGGTAGTAATGAATAAAAAAACAGGTTGAATAGAGAAGTTGGTGACATTTGAAAAGGAAAGAAAGAGAAGTGGAAATCGGAGCAAGTGAAATCTCAACAGAAAAGAAAAGTGAGTGGGGAGTCAATGCTTGATGGGTTTTTGGAGGATTCTGTGATTTTGTGGTGGCTTTGTTGTGAGTTCCAGAAAATGGTGGCCTGCATAGCAGTCATCAATGCCTCTGCCTATCAAGAGTGTTTCCAGGAATATTGAAGCTGGCAGGGAAGGAGGGAGCTGTTCTATCCAGGTGCCAGACCATTCTGAGTAAGTTGACTAGAAGCATGCTGTATTAATGAGATGGGATTTCTTTTGTAAATGGAAGTGGAGAAAAACTATGGATTTCAGAAACACAGTAATATTGGCTTGCTTCGGTCCTTCGCAGGCTGGCTTCGCGAGTCCCGAAGTCGGGGCTTGGGACGTAGGTGTTCTCTAGAGGGGAAAGCCCCACGTGCTCAATTTTTTTTTTTTTTTTTGCAGACGACTTAGATACATGCAATGTTAGCACTTCTGCGCTTTTCTCTTCCTCTCCACAATACAGGCCGCAAAAGAATCAATTTCCCAATGAAATCAATTCTAATCCGCTGTGTATTGCCCAAAATGAAGGCACAAAGTCCCTTCTGGGACAGAATAATAGTGCCCCATTTGCCTTCGGTTATGTACCCTAGCGGTTATAGCACATGCCTACTACTCATGCGAGAGCTTTCAATGTCAGAGATCTCGCTTGCTGGGATGTTTTGGATTGCAGCTCTCTTTTGATTCACTGGCAGGCTCTTAAGATTGATTTTCATTCGGCTTTAATTCCTGGCCGATTGTCGTCCAATCTCGAATGGAAAAAATCGGAGTGCTAATTATGACCGAGTCTAGGACGGCTGATTGAAAAGGCATCCGGTGGAAAATCGGCCCGCGAGTTGAGGGTCTTTCCATTTCGAGTGGCCGTGGCCAAGCCAAGTTTCGGTTTGGAACCACTTAGAGCTGACCCGATGACCCTTTTGCGGAGTTCTAGTATGCTATTGGGAAGGAATCATGTCCACAGGCTATTTATTATGCATCATTTTAAGTTTGTTTTTAGGAGTGGTTGCTTGATGGGGCTAGTTATCATGAGGGATTGATGACTGTGGTTGACTACATGAGAAGCTGCAGTTTGTTTTAACGGTGAGTGATTGCTACGACGACCGAGGTGAAGAAACAACCAAATTTGGATTGATGAGAACGATCTGATGAGGAAAGCAGTTGTTTCAGATTGGTTCATGACTTCGGTCTCGTTGTCGATGCTAGGAAAAGGCAGTCTGTCTGATCATTGATGGGATGAGTGATTGCTTTGGTTGTCCATCACAACGCGATTCCTTCGACATGAGGACTTCCTTCATGAAGGCAACGGCAGATTAGATCGGCTGACTTGACTCTCCTCCTCAGCCTCACCATCTAGCTCAAGCGGGACTCGGCAGCCAGAACAACGACAACCTGGCCCGAAGCTGCTCTGCCCCAGTACTACTGCTCGAATAATATTCTTCCCCGTCCAATCCTTCTCACATCGACCAGCTCGACCAGCTTGGTGGATTCGCTTTGCCTTGCTAGTCCGTAAACAGCCAAGAAGAAAGAACTCAGAAGCAGCCAATCTCTGGCAACCAAGCTACACACACACTATCCAGCCAGTCCCAGCCAACCAGACTACTCCAATCTATCAGTATACTCCCATCGCCCATCCCCTTTCGGCCAATCACCCAGCCAGAGTTCTCTCCCTTCTGACTCACCGACATATATTTAGCTTCCCTTTCCTTGGATAATAATAAAAATCATAATACTGTTACCTTCATTCCTCTTGCAACTCGCACCTCTTCTTCTTCTTCTTCTTCCCATCGCTGTCTTTGATTGGTTTGATTACCATACCACCACTCTTCAACTTCTAATTTAAATATAGATTAATAATAACCCTTTTTTTTTCGTCCTTCAAACCATTTCCTTGTAGCCATATCTTATTTTCCCTCAGTCTCTTTGGCCCTATCATTGCTTGCTGGATCAACCAACACCTTTCCCTTTGACATACCTGCTCTATCTCATATACACAACCCCATATACTTTGGACATCCCCACTCGGCTCTTGACTTATCATCCGCATACTCTGTCGAAGGCCTAGCTTAGCATATCTTGGACTGTCTTGGGCAATAATTTTCTCTTCCTTCTCTCACAACCCCACTTTTTAAATACCCAGACATGCAATCCATCGATCAAAAGATGAACTCCCTTGGTCCCCAACCCGCCACCAGCTTTTCTCCCCGACGTTCCGCCACTTTCAGCACGAATTCCGACGGCGAGCATTGGGACTCCCAAGCCTCTGGTCTTCAATCCGGCTCTTCCTCAATCTTGCATTCCTCCGGTGGCCTAGGCTCCCCCACATCTGCTGATGATGGCTACCGTCCCAGCTCTGCTAGCTGGCTCGAAAACTCACATCCCATCTCGGATACACCAGTCAAAACTTCCTTCCTCTCCTCCACCCCACAACGCCCTTGCTCCCTGTCCCCCCTCAACGAGCTCAACCCCGCCTCACCATCCGGCTCTTGCTTTGGCCCCTCTACCACCCTTCCCCCTCCTTCCCCCGCCCCTGTTAATTCTCACACTAGAACTAACTCCACCCCGCCCGCCCTCGAAGATCTCAACCCGCTGCAAGAGTCTGTCGACCAGGAACCCGTCCATAATTCCACCAGAAACCATCCTGAAACCCCCATTGCTGCCCCATTGTTTGCAGCCCAGCAGGGCGCTACCGCTCAGATCACGAAACTCACTCCGCCTAACGAATGGGACCAAACCTCTTTCAGTCTGTCTGTTGCCTTCACTGGTGCAATCTACCGTCCTCAGATGAGCTACCCTGAGGCCGAGCACGACTGTACCGCCCCTCCTGCCTTTTTTCCCCTCCAGAGAGTAGGCTTCTCTCCTCAGCTCAAAGTCCACTCCCGACACGCACCGCAAGTCGCCGGCTTCCCTTTGGCCTTGATTGGTGGAATGACTCTTGGTGTCACTGGCGTTGTTGGCGTGCCCGTTGTGGATCGCAAGACTGGCCGGCAAGCAAGAGACTCGCGCACTAACGCCAAGAAATGGAAAACTCAGCGCGTTGTTGTTGACTTTGTCACTGACCTCAGCCATGGACTCGAGACCTGGAAGGCCGACGCTGAATTCGCCACCCAAGCAACGAGTGGTTTGCCCCTCAACCAGCTTGATGGCCAGGCTGTCCTCCCCCGGGAACTTACATCTTACCCTTGAGCATGAAGATCCCTGCCTCCGACAGATTGTAAGCATTTTTGCTTTCACAGTACGCGTCTGCCCACCTTTTTACTAACTCTGCATCATTTTTCACAGACCACCCTCATTCAGATCTGACCACTTCAGAATCACCTATACCATGTCACTTGCTGTTTGGTCCAAAGCCACTGACCCGCTTACAGGCCAACCGATCCACTGCAAGGTTTTCACTGTTCCATTCGACATTCTGCCATCAACCTTACCTACTGGTCCCCCAAGCTCCCCCGATTGGTATGGAGGATCGCTCATTCAACGGCTCTAACCCTTGGAACGGTATGGGAGGGCATCAAGCGGGTGATTGGACACCCCGGCGCGAACGGTATGCCACCCGCCGTCAATCGTAAACGCTCCATTGCGGCCGTCACCGCGCAGATGCACGGGCCTCAGGCAACTGCTGCTGCTATTGCGGCTTCCACGGCTACTCACATTGTCATTCCCTCCCTCCCCTCCTCCTCATACAGCCCCGCTTCCCAAGCATCCATCCCCGTCACCCTCTCTATCATTGATCGTCCTATCGTCCACTGATCTTTACATTCGCATCAGCCTGATTCGATCCATCTATGCGCGTGATAGCAAGCATGATTGGCTCACTGAAGCCACGGAATTTCTTCTGCCAGAGGAAGTATTACTGGAAAAGCATATGAAAGAGGAAAAGGAAATTTGCTCGCGATGGGGGTAAGTCACTTCTTCTTTTGGCTCAGCTATAATGCCAAATGCCTGACATTTGATGATTATTACATAGTTACGTGCCATACCACTTACGACCCAATGCCACCCGCTAGAAGAGTGTGAGGTGTTGATTCGAGACCTATCGATTCCACTGCTCAATGATGGAGAAGTAGGGTGGCGCATGGATATTCCACCTCGTTAGAGCTTGAGCCATCGGAGGCGCCGACGATTGACCACCACCGGTGTCAGGCTCGTCATGGTTCGCACCCGCTTTCAGACGCCGCCCCCGGTCGAGAAGGAGTACGGCCGCCACTTGCACGTCTCGACGCGCTTCTCGATTGCGATTGAGATTGGTTTTGCAAGAGTTCCAGAGCATGCCCAGGCCACAGGTATCCTGCACGACACCCTCCAGCAGGTCAGATGGCCGTTGGAGACGATTTTGTTATTCCCGCCCACACACCTTCACCAGGCATCTGCGCCCAAACACACTGCGACCGTGTCAGCATTACCATCCTTTCCCGGCCTCGAACTCTTCGCCGGTTTCGCAGCCATGGGTCACCGACCGCAGCACTCGCTGCCGAACATCCTGCCCTCGACTTCGACGGGCGTGCCGGTAGCGCGTGCGTTATCCTCGCGATTGAGCGGCCACCATCGGTCTGCCAGCGGGTCGATGAGCGTTACGGCGCGGCGTTCCCGGGCAAGATCCGCACGCTGCGATGCCGATCATCATTGGCTCAGTTGCGGAGCCCAACCTATCCTGTCTCTTCTGCCGAGGCCGAGCGTCGCTCGAACGGCAGTCGCATGGGCTCCGGCGACGGCGGACCCTCCGACCCCGCCGAACCCGAGTCCGACGAAGACCGCAGACGCAGGGAAGACGCCGAGGACATGCGCAGGGCCGTCGAGGCCGCTGAACCTTCCCTCGTCGGTGACGGCGACGCCTGGATCTGCGCTCCCCTGATTACGATCAGTCCCTTAAAGGCCCCCCGCTTATTTCTTCTAATCTATTCCCCGCATACCTTTCTCCTAGCTCTTTCGTGCTACCACTTTTTTTCTTTTTTTTTTTAACATTTGCTTCATCAATTTACTTCTTTATTTCTTCCCCCTTTTGCATCCTGTCTTTCTTTCTTCAAACATATATAACTTTTATGTTTTCTTATTTTTTGGCCTTGATGATTCTTGAATCGAATTCCCCCCCTTTTTTTTTTTTAATAAAAACAAAACAGAACACAGATGGGTTTCATTTTTTTTTCTTATTGTTTCTTACCTTGTTGACATTTGCCTCGTTCTTGCTCCTCCCAACATCGCTGTTGTTGTCAATCTTTTTCCCTCACGTGTCCTTGTTTTTCTTTGGCTTTGGCTATGATATTACCGTTGTCCATCCCCCTCCCCCTTCTTTTTTGGTTAAATTGGTTTCGTGCATTCACGTCTTACTGTTAATCCTTTTGTGTGTGGGTGTGTTGACATGGGTCCATTACTGTGATCAACATACGACGCGGCTGGATTTGATGCATATCATCATTTTCTTGTGAAAACGAAGCATGCTACGTATGAGGGTGCCGTGTTTGTGTCTGCGTGTGTGGGTGCGGGTCGGTACGGCCGACAGCCCCAACCGTCTATACCACTCGGAGGATCCGCCGGACCTCTCCAGAAAGCGGATGCTCATCCTCCACCAAGCACAATCACAATGCTTTATTTCAACTGCATTGGTTTGCAGTACTGGCTGCTGGGCTTGCAATGGTTTAGCCCGCCTCACATGGCGACCTGTAACACAGCTTTGGGATTCCACCACATGAAATGTTCTTGGAAATGTTTGGCCATCAGATTCAGCCATTTTGGACTGCTTTGAGGACTGAAAAAAAAAAGTCTTGATCTTACGACACGTGGGTTAAGAGTGGTGTTCAAGGTCCCAATGTGGGCCGGG
>SMGU01000700.1:0-35018 GCA_004348175.1 Puccinia novopanici
CAAGTACTAGAGGAAAGTTCATGAATACAAATTTCAAAACATTATTTTTCATAATGTAAAATATTGTTTTCAAATTGTTGAATCATTCCATTCTTTCTGGTACTTCCTGATTTATGCTAGGGTGCTTTTTAATATTGTTCACTCTAAATTTCCACCCTAGTATAACTCAGCAAGTACTGAAGTGAATTTCATGATTCAAGATTTCAAAAAATTATGTTGAATGAAAAATGATGTTAATTTAAATTTTTAATCATTTAATTCTTCCTGGTACTTGCTAAGTTCTACTAGGGTGCATATATAGAGTAAGCAATATTTACCCTAGTATATCTCAGCCAGTACTTGAGGGAATATTTCATGATTAAAAATTTCAAAAAACTCTTTTGAATGGTGAAAAATAGTTTCTTGACATTTTGAATCATTTAGTTCTCTCTGTTACTTGCTGAGATACACTTGGGTGCATTTAAGTATTGTTCACTTTATATGTGCACTCTAGTATAACTCAGCAACTACTAGAGGGAATTTTATGATCCCAAATTTCAAAACATTCTTTTTAATGGTTTTTTTTATTTTGAGATTTCTAATCATTTTATTCTCTCTGGTACTTGCTGAGTTTTACTTGCATGCATTTATATAAATATTGTTCACTTTCTATGTGCACCTTTACATGCACACCTCAGTATAAATCAGGAAGTACTAGAGCAAATTTGATGAATTAAAATCTCAAAACATTAATTTTAATTTTGTGAAATAATTTTTTTGTAATTTTAATCATGAAATTCCCTCTATTAATTGATGAGATACACTAGGTGGCATATATAAAGTGAACAATATTTGAAGTGATCCAAGTGTAGCTAAGCAAGTATCAGAGAGAATTACATCATTCAAAATTTCAAACAATTCTTTTCAATATCAAAAAGAATGTTTTTGAATTTGGAATCATGAAATTAACTCTATTACTTGCTGAGTTATACTAGGGTGCACATATAAAGTGAACAATATTCAAATGTACCCAAGTGTAGCTCAGCAAGCACCAGAGATAATTAAATGATTAAAAATTTGAAAAAAATCCTTTTCACCATTCAAAAGAATTTTTTGACACTTTGAAACATAAAATTCACTCCAGTACTGGCTGAGATACACTAGTGTTGGTTATTTAAATATTTTTAACTTTAAACATGCAGCCCACTGTATCTCAGCAAGTACTAGGGGGAATTTCCACATTCAAAATTTCAAAAAATTCTTTTTACGCATTTAAAACAATCTTTTGAAATTTTCAATTATGGAAAACCCTCTATTACTTGCTGAGATAGAGGGTAAAGGATTAAGAAGGATTAGGGCCAGATGCATCATTTAGATGAAGTGTAAATTCATTCTTAAATTATTAATATTGATCATGGAATATCTGACAGGAAAGCTGAATCAATTTTTTTTTGTGAATTATTATAGAATTCCATGGCAAAAATAAACTGGATGAGGAGTAGCTAGATGAAGGTTTGTGGCCAAATCCACATTTTGGAAAACCTACAAGAGGTGTCAATTCAGAGCTAATTTTCACAATTAAAAATGGCATTCCTCAGATCTATTAGGGGGTTTGTTCCCAAGCTGGCAAAGTTGAGGCACTCCTGTTATTTTCAGGTGATAAAACAAAAAAAAAAACACAAAACAAGACAGCAACATTTCGTTGCTTTGACCTTGCCACAACATGAAGCAAAGACACATATTTTCAAGCCTGAACTCCCCCTTCCTGAAGAAGTTCATCCAGCATTGTGTGGGAAAAAGTATTCTCTACATCTGAAAAGTAGCTATCAGGTGCAATTTCATCTTTCATCATGGGGTTCATGAGGTGAAACAGGTGGATAGGAAGAAGGCTACATGTTTTATGGGACTGAGATATTATCTTTTACTAGTTCCTCAGATGCACTAAGCCTCAGGGCGGTCCAATTGAACTAGCTCCTCAAGTTCCTTCTGGGTTTTTCCGCACTCGCCGCCGCCTAGAGTTTCGGCCAGTTGAGATGGTTGTAATAAAGGATTATTTTCTTTTATTACTGCGAGTCATGATGAGAAGCGATTGATCTTATGTACAACTTTCAAGTGATACAAGGAGGCCATCCAGTCAATTGTGCTGCAATATCCGGACGCAGATCCTCCTGAGGTATGGCCGGAGTATGTGTAAACATATGTAAATGGGTGGCCCACTGGCCATGTAACAGGCCGCGCGCAAGGTCGGGTGAGGGACCCTGGCCCCTACTACATAGCCTGTGATATGCCTCTAACTGGGCTATGTAGTAGGCAATATTTAGTCGAACGTGGTGGCATTGTGCATGGAATGTTTGGTGGCAATGCAGAGGCTGCATAGCAATATATGCAGTCGTCTGCAGGGCTTCACAGCCTTTATTGCATTGTGCATGGAATGTTTGGTGGCAGTGCAGCAACATATGCACAATATATGCAAGTGGCTGCAGGGTTTCACAGCATTTATTGCATCGTGCATGGAATGTTTGGTGGCAATGCAGTGACAGCACAGCAATATATGTGAGTGGCTACAGGGCTTGCACAGCCCTTGTTCAATCATGCATGGAAGAATCTGGATTGTGGCTTGGGCAACATGGCAACAGATCACATGATGCTGTGCAGATGAGATCCCCTGCAGAAAGCACTCCTGCAAGGAGTTCCCCTGCAGCAAAAATCCCTCACTCTTCAATATAAAAGAAGGGCCTCTCCCAGCCAGATTCCCTTTCCCCCACCGACTCAGAGGAGCCTGTCCTGATCTACCAGTTAGTAGGGTTAGTTAGTGGTTAGTTAGTTAGTAGTAGTAGTAGTGTTAGTTACAAGATTTTCTCCTGTAAGGGTGAGTGTGGTGGTTTGTTGAGCATTAGTTTTGTCTATAAGGTCTTAGTAAGGGTATTACAACATTTATAACAGTAGTACAGCAACAAAAATTATTAGTAACAAATGAGGCATAGTAGTAGTAGTAGTAGTAGTAGTAACAATACTAGGAGGTTACAAATGATTTATGGACTCTAAAAACACACTATAGAGCAATTAGTCATCAACAACTTCTTCAAAAACAGTCCATTATTAGTATAACATTAGCTAGTGGTGGAATTTATATTTATTAGTGTAGTGGAGTAGTAGTATTAGTATTAGGCTTGAGGATATCCTTTCACATAAATCAATCCCACTGGATTATTTATCCATAATAAGAATTTGTATTAGGTCTGCAAGAGTTTTGTTTAGGGTGATCTAGGTCTGATAGAGGCTACTATACATAGTAACTCTGTCTTGTAATCTGCCATCTTTATTTAAATATTGATTCAAGATTCCTTATATTTTTGTAGTACTATTAGAGGGGCAGGTCTTTCAAACCACCTGTCAGTTGTAATAGCTTTTACCTAGTTAAGCAATTGATATCCCCCTCAGAGGATCTTTACCAAATATTATTATCTGTCCCACAGGAGTCCCACACCGGCAGAAATGATTGAATTCTTTTTTGACAAACTGTGATTTACTTCAACGCTTGTTCACATGTATGGGCAGAGGGCCATCTCCTCAGAGCCTGATTCTCAGAACTGAAGAGTGGTGATTTCTGTGGTATCTGAATCTGGGGAATAAAATTATGGGGGAAGAGAGCATGCTAAAATAATAATTCTGGGGCCCTCTTGGTATGCTAAAACACTTTTAAAAACACAGTGTTTAGCCTAGCAATCCTAGCCCTTTCTGGAATGTGTTGTATCAGCAGGGCTGGGTAGTGTATCTCTGGCACCTAGGCCAGGGTTTCCTCTATTTGGCCTATCCCAATCCTTTAAGCCCCTAGAATAGCCTTGTTTTTGTCAGTTGGGGGCTGATTTCAGCCCTTTAATTCTTTATGTGGCCACTATAATAGGATTTACTCCAGTGAAACAGCACAAGGCTGAAACTAATTATTCACTGTTGCCATGTTGGTATGTAGTCTAGGCCTCACTGGGTTAGTCCAGCATTTCTAAGGTCTGTAACTTCTGTTCTGGATGCTTTATGTATTTTACTTCTTATTTTTAGATATCTGTATGTGTCATCTGGCACCTAAAACCATAGGTTTGGGGCTAGAGTGCGTAAACTTGTTTTATCGCAGCTATGTACCCTATGCTGTATGCCTCTGATTCATAATCTTGTATTCCTTATATGGTATGGCCTTCTTTCATCTTATAATCTCTTACTTTTCTTTCTATTCTCTCTAATCTTTTTGTTATTTTAGTTTAGTTCTTTTTGCAAATCATAAAAAAATAAAATCCTAATTTCTTCATTTTGTACATGTTATGAGGCCATCATTTTTTTGGAATGTATTTAAGCAACCATAATCACTTGAAAATTTTGGCCCTTGGGGGCACTCATTCAGCAGTTATGTGTACCACTTATTTGGAAAATTATTAATTTGTCACAAAATATGTGTACACCTCATTCTTATTTTTTTAGATGGAATCAACCTGAAAATTTGAGGAAATATACACAGTTCCACCTCTACCATTCTTTTGATTTTATATGGTTTTGGGTCTTGTATTACATGAAATGGAATTTTTGTTTGTTTTTTATTGTTTTTGAAAATCTTTGGGAGTTTTTGGCATCATGGCTACCTTGGAGCATGAGTGAATTTAACAGAAAACTCCCAAATAACCCTCAATCACATTTTCATGCAGGTCTCATGATGTCTCTTGAAAGTCTTATGTAGGTGTATGCAGTCACATGTAGTCTGTTAGGAGGTTGCCTCTATCTTGATTTGTTTTTTCTGAGCATCAATGACTGTATACAGGATCTGAGATATTGTTGTGTGTTTTTTACATAAGAAATACCTTTCTTTTTTTGTGGACAGGATGTGCAAGCATATGACCTGATGGCTGTGTATTTTAATTTAGTTTTGGTTATACTGATCTGTTCCATGGCTCTTTTAGGCCGCAAAAATCCTTCATTCCGGCTAAAATACCTCAATGCAGTTCTTGTATGCCAGCTAAAACCTCATTCTCTTCTCACATTTTATCTAAATTCTCTCACTTTTTTATATATAAAGAGGCCCTCCTCCAGTTGTTTTTCTCTTCCCCACCTGATTCTTGTATCAAATTTTGGTCACTCCATAGTAATGTGTAGTCTTGAAGACCAGGGTTTGGGTCAATACCCTGTGTCTAGTCTCTGGGGATCAGGGTCCGGGAATTGCCTCCAAACATACCCCAAACCCTGTGTATTCTTGTCCACTGTAATTATAGGTCCAGCAGCGGTGGGTGTCAGGTTTTTTTTTTTCAATTTTTTCAATTTAATTTTTGCCTGAATATTCTATTCCATTTAAAACATTCATATGTGTTTAATTTCATTCATAAGATAGAGCAGGCATCAATTCTGTAATTGTGTGTGTATAGTAGCAGACAACACTGAAAAAAAAACTCAGTCAACTGCCTGCAGTTGACATGCAGCATGCTCCAGCCAAGCTGCCATCCAAACTCCACCTGTCTGCATATGTAGATTTTTTGGCACAGTCACTGTGCATCAAAGCTTGTTTTAATCACTCTTGGAGAAAGGTTTAAGTAACACCACAAGCTTCCTTGGAGTTTCTGAATGTCAACTGCAGGTAGTTGAGCCAGTTTTTTTTTGCAGTGCAAGGTAAAAAGGAAAGACAAGATAAATAAAGAAAAACACATTTTTTCACATGGGGACATCAAACTTTTGGAATCAGTCTTTTAAGCAAAAAATCTGCATAGTGCTTTTAGGCTTGAGAACTGTATTTGGTGCCCTCTGGAAAACCCTGTTTGAACGTGGTGCTGGTGGCTGGTATGGAAAGATAACAAAAGGCCATTTGGGCCAGCTTGGGAAGACTCTTCTGATGGCTGGCCCAATATCCAAGGACTTGGATGTCCACCAATTCAATGTCTCCGTTAAGGGAGTGTTTGATCTCAGTGTCAATACCATTGATTTTGGGAGTGGGCTGGTACAGAGATGACACAAAAACAATTTTCTTGCTTGCAAGATTTGGAATTTTATTTTCTTTTTGATCAGCTGACTTTTCAGAAGTCAGATATTCTTCAAAAATCTTGGCTTCAGTGGTGAAAACATTGATCACATTTTCTACAGATATGTTGTAATCAACGCTGGGCCGCTACGCTACGCTGCGCTTTTTGGGCACTACACGTTAGTGTAGCGGCCTTTTTTTTTCGCCCATCTACCGTAGCGTTAGCGGGGGTTTTCCGCCGCTACGCTGTAGCTGTAGTGTAGCGGAAAAATCCCGCTAATGCTTCTGGGTAGCGTTAGCGGGAAAAAAAATCCGCTATGCTACCCGTTAGCGTAGCGGATTCGGCACTAACAAAAATTTTGGCCGCATGGTAGCGTAGCGGGGTTCTGCTACGCTAAGCTACACAGCTGTAGCGGCCGTAGCGGAAAAAAAATACCGAGGAAAGACTCCTCCCAGTTGAAGAAGTCTATAACCTCTTCGCCCGGGAGGGCTTCCTAGAGGAGAAGGTGTTAGCATAGAAAAACGCTACGCTAACTGTTAGCGTAGCGTTTTTCTACGCTAACATTTTCCTGAAAATCAGGTAGCGTTAGCGGCGGTTTTTGCTGTAGTGTAGCGGAAAAATCCCGCTAATGCTTCTGGGTAGCGTTAGCGGGAAAAAAAATCCGCTATGCTACCCGTTAGCGTAGCGGATTCGGCACTAACAAAAATTTTGGCCGCATGGTAGCTGCTACGCTAAGCTACACAGCTGTAGCGGCCGTAGCGGAAAAAAAATACCGAGGAAAGACTCCTCCCAGTTGAAGAAGTCTATAACCTCTTCGCCCGGGAGGGCTTCCTAGAGGAGAAGGTGTTAGCATAGAAAAACGCTACGCTAACTGTTAGCGTAGCGTTTTTCTCCGTAGCGTTAGCGGGGGTTTTCCGCTACGCTGTAGCTGTAGTGTAGCGGAAAAATCCCGCTAATGCTTCTGGGTAGCGTTAGCGGGAAAAAAAATCCGCTATGCTACCCGTTAGCGTAGCGGATTCGGCACTAACAAAAATTTTGGCCGCATGGTAGCGTAGCGGGGTTCTGCTACGCTAAGCTACACAGCTGTAGCGGCCGTAGCGGAAAAAAAATACCGAGGAAAGACTCCTCCCAGTTGAAGAAGTCTATAACCTCTTCGCCCGGGAGGGCTTCCTAGAGGAGAAGGTGTTAGCATAGAAAAACGCTACGCTAACTGTTAGCGTAGCGTTTTTCTACGCTAACATTTTCCTGAAAATCAGGTAGCGTTAGCGGGAAAAAAAATCCGCTATGCTACCCGTTAGCGTAGCGGATTCGGCACTAACAAAAATTTTGGCCGCATGGTAGCGTAGCGGGGTTCTGCTACGCTAAGCTACACAGCTGTAGCGGCCGTAGCGGAAAAAAAATACCGAGGAAAGACTCCTCCCAGTTGAAGAAGTCTATAACCTCTTCGCCCGGGAGGGCTTCCTAGAGGAGAAGGTGTTAGCATAGAAAAACGCTACGCTAACTGTTAGCGTAGCGTTTTTCTACGCTAACATTTTCCTGAAAATCAGGTAGCGTTAGCGGCGGTTTTTTTGACTGCCGCTAACGCTATGCTAACACTTTTTTTTTTTGTTTTTTTTTTTGTAGTGTTAGTGGGAACAAAAGGCCCACTACGCTAACAATAGCCATAGCGTAGCGTAAAAAGGCTAACAGTACGCTACGCTACAGCTACTGTTAGTGTAGCTGGCCCAGCGTTGTTGTAATGGTTGTTTATGAATGTGGTGTTGTTTTTCCACAACATAAGATTGAATTATGGATCTAGTACCATTTCACAGATATATATTGGCTTCTTTATGTCCTCCTTAAGTTACTTATCAATCATAGTTATCATATCCTCATCCAGGTGGATAAAGTTTAATTGGTAATATAGGCCATGGCGGACAGAATACTGGAGGTGCTGAATCAGCACCACGTAGAGGGGTAGGGCACTGTTCAGTGTGGGGTACTTTAATGCACAAATCATCTCAGTGGCCTCACTGAGAGGCTCCAGTAATTTCACTATTCCACAGGCTTGATTCCATTCCTCTGGTCAAAGTTGATAGCCAGTGAGCTTGGAGTTTTGCTGGAAAAATTAAGCATATGCACTGCAAAAACAATTCACTCAACTGCCTGCAGTTGAAATGCAAGTTGCCTTTGTGTACAAAGGCAGGTTGCATGTCAACTTCAGGCAGTTGAGTGGGGTTTTCTTGCAGTGAGGTGTTTTCAAGCTTTATCACACACTGGAAAATTGCAAAGGTCAAATTCCAGCAAGTGGTGGCATCTATCTCAAGTTTTTTAATCCCTTGAGAATAGGTATTGGGCTGGAACAGGTTTATGGCTAGTGCAAACCATTTGCCTCACTGAGTTGAGAAGCAAACCCATGTGCACAAGGCATGGATGCACTTGAGGATTTTTTGCGCATCAAAATTGACTCCATCTGGACAAGTAGTGATGTATTTGAGGCACATTGGATTTGTGTTTGTTGGTTCTTTTTCAGTTTCATCATCAACTGTGTTGATTGGTCCCAGGGTTGCAATCCCAATCTTGGCTGCAAGATTGGTTACATGAGCTATACATCCAAAAAGACGCATTGAAGCTTGGAAATGAGGGATTTGGGTTTTGAGTAGTTATCCCATCTTGATGTTCACTAATGAATTGTCAGCGGTGATAGTGTGCAAACAATTGATTATTTTTTACTTATCAGAAAACATCAAGAAAAAATTGACTAAAATTTACGCCAGAATGGGAGCCTAATATTCAAGACCCAATTTCATTAATGCTCAAGAACTAACACAGTAAAAGACGTCTTTTTGAAAAACTACCTTGAAAATGAGGGACCCCAATGGTGAGGTTTTTCAACTTGAAATTTTCATGACAGGTGGTGGAGAACAAAGGGTTATGTCAACAATGCCCATGTATGTAAATTGGAGGAAGCTTCTGTGGCTTGTCACATTTGGGAAATTCCTCCCATGCAAGGGGAGTAGCAACAGGACAGTAGGACAAGCGGAGGCAGAGATTAAGGGACAGCTCCTACTTTATGCTGGAGTGATCCAGAGATTTAGAACCCGCAGGGCCCGTTTGGCACCATGGGCCAACATTGCCAACCACCGCGGAGTGCTATGTTTGAGCTATAACAATTGTGAAAGCTTTGTTCCCTGGATAGTTGGAATGGTGTCAGATGAAGCAATGTGTTTTTTCACCAGATTGGGGCTGGATTTCACAGAAACTGGGGTGCTATAGGGGTGCCAGGCCTGGCACCCTGATAGATTTTTTTGTTGAGATCTATTGTGTGGCACCCAAGATAGCACCCGTGGTGGGGGCAAGTTTTTGGGGGTCGGGTGCTAAATGTGGTATAGCAACCCAATTTAGCACCCGCGGTGGAGTTACTCTTACCAACTTCCCAATCATCTTTGAGAACTCTCTGGTTTCTATTAATTTTCCTTTTTCTCCTCCCTCCCTCCCTTGAATGAGACACCAGAAGAAGGGGTTGGGGCATAGCGCCATTGATCCCCTCAGCTTGTGTAGACTTGTCTTAGAATTTCCGCCCAGGGTTTTCCACTCACAAGGATCAGAAGAGATCTTTGGAGATATTCTGCAAAGAGTGGCACCTCCCCAAGACCCACACAGTGCGGTGTGGAAACAGCAGATATGCTACCACTCCCTGAGAAACAAGGGCTCCCCAAAAAGGGTAGAGCCCCAGCCGCACCTAGCGTGTCAGTTATCTCTAAGAAAGAAAGAGGATGGTAGGGTTGCCCCACAGCCCTTGATCCGCTACCCTAACCGGAGAGGGAATGGATCAATGGAGTTGGAATTCACTTCCATCATGGCAGTGAAATTGGGAGCTGACCAAGCATCTTGAGTAAATGATATCAAAATCTGCTTGGCCAGATGGTCTTGCTTGATGGTATTCTCAGTTTCAATAAAAAATCCATGAAGTATGGGTAGCAATTCCATTCTTGGTGATTGTTTTAACAAGGTGTATTTCCCCTTCATTGAGGAGCCTCATGAGATTCTGTAACAATTTATGCTTGACGAGGTTGAAAGAGAGGTAACAGTTGGCAATGTGATGAGGTTGAAAGAGAGGTCACAGTTAGCAATGAGTTAAACAAGTTCCATCTTGATCAAGTTGTTATTTAGCTTGACCTGGATGTAATAATTAAACAATCAATAAATACATTAAAACCACATGTAAAAAAAGACTTACTTTGGCATTCATTTGGCCACTCTTGCTCCACTGCTCAATTTCAACATGATTAAGTTGGGTCTTTGCGGTAAGATTTGGGTCAGCCATACCATGAACTAGTGAGAGATGGGAATGCATATTTTTGGTGCTTCCACTCTTGTCTTTCTTGAGGTGTTTTCCACAGATCTTCCCCAAATTTGTGACAACCTAAAAGACCACAAAGTTTTGATTGTTTTATTCTTTCAAATTGAGCAAAACCTATCTGAGCTTCACTGGGGTTTTTTTGGTGGATTATGTTTTTTGTGATAACTTTTGACTTTGATTGTGACAGCTGTTCCCAGGCCAGTAGTTGGTTTGGTAGTTTTTTTTTCTTCATATCTATATATATTTTCAATATATATAGTGATATTCTATGTAGAATGACTGCTGTCTGCCAACAACATAAAATAACCTGGGGTTTGGGGCATAATATGCTTTCCCTGGGGAACAGTCTCCAGGCTGACCTCTGACCCCCATCACAAACCCTGGGACTATGTGTTGCTCTATAGTATTATTATTCACTCAATATTATAGTTTTAAAGTTATATACACCCTTACATACCCTTATTACAACACTTAAATACACCTATTACAAACCTCACACAATCAATGACACCCTTTATAACTTTTACATAGGGCACTTGGTTCAAGTCCTGGTAAAAATACAGGTCTAACAGGCTCCTTTACCACTAGGCTATTTCACCTTTCAGACTCAAAAACCTTCTCCATTCAAAGCCCCTCATCACTAGGACCTGTGTTCACTTCCTGGTTGGAACGTTTGCTCCAACACATCACAAATCATTCCTCATTCCTCATAACTCATCACTCACAACCCATCCTTATCAACACCAACCTCTTTTCAAATCACTGACCTCTTATACACTCTGCAACACCCTTTTTCCTCTATTTACACCCAAACCACTTCTAAACAACAGTAGTATCTTGATACAACCTCTCCTATCACTTAGTTAAACCATCAATCACCCAGAAAAGAGCCAACAAGCACCAGATTTTTTTAGACAACTCCAACAAGTTTAGAAAATAAATATCATGATTAAATATTCTCTGTGACATTGTCACTGGATACAGTTATTCACCACCATCCACACAGTCCCTGTCTATCTGGCAGCTTCTTGTAGTGACTTCTCAAATTCTTGAACACTCCTGTTTCACTAAATTAGTTATGACAAGAATTTCAAACCTTTCAGGAATCTACCAACCATGTAAGTGATCACCTCACTTATACCTCAGAATATTCCATCACTGTCCCAGCAGGAAGAATCCAATGTGCAATAGTTGGTTTCAAAGTTGACTCTCATAGGCAGACAGTTCATTTTTCAGAAAGATTCAAAACATGAAATTGAAAGGTTAAAGATGAATTTATTGAGGATTTATTGTAAATAGAAGTGAACTACCTTTCTTACAATTTGCCTGCATTAATTCAAGTTTTTTCTTTTGATGAATGCAGGCAGAAGATTGGCCTGCAAGTATTTCCTGCAAAGTGACCTGCCTGTGTGCATCAATCATCTTTGAAACCCACTAATCTGGATTTCCCTCCCTGGAATAAGAGGTTGAGAAGAGCTTTACTTTATTTAATGAAGCTATTATCACGTTTCACATAAGACCGGAATCAGCAATTTCTGATTTGGTTTTAGCCACAAATCCGAAGGGTTTAGCAAAAGCCTATCCCTCCAGGATGATTTATATCCCCCCAATTTGCTGATGCATAACACAACCACTTTGCTGTCACTTATTCGACCTTCTGTAAACCACATAAACACACAAACACCATTGTCTCATCATCACAAGTATGTTGTTTTTTCTGTGAATCATCCAAAACTTAAGTTGATTAAAATTTTGCATGTAGATTATCATGGAGCCATTGGGTCCCCCCAGCCAACTCTTGTCTCATGAGTCCAGCCAACTTTCACCAAACAACTCATCCCAACACAACCCCGAGACAAGTTTCAACAAATGACTCATCCCAAAATTACTCCAGCCAACTTTCAACAAACAACTCATCCCAAGCACTTTCTCAATATTCACTAAATGCATCAAATTCAGCAAATAAATATTCTAATTTACCCAAAAACTAATCAAGAGAATCACAGCAGTGTGGTGTGATCTGTTTTCCTGTATTTCTGGATGGAAAAATTAAAAATTTCTGCTTTTATCACACAACCACTCAAGATATGGTCAAAAAACATCAAAAATGGAATTTATGGACAAAATAAACCCTAGTCACCCACTGGAACCACCCTCATAACTCTACTGGTTTAGAAGATACACGGATTCCGCCAGTCATGGTCAATTGTTGGGGGTATTATTTATTCATTATCAACAATATTTCATACTTTATGCATATATATATTGAATTCCTTTTACAGATTCAAAACCAAAACTTGACCCATTTCTTTCATATTGAATTCCTTTTACTCTGTTTGCATATCAAAGGACTTCATGATATTTGTACAGCAATATTCCCTCAAAGCAGTGCTAGGGCTGTGTAGGGCTGTGCTCAAGCTGTGTAGGGCTGTGCTCAAGCTGTGTAGGGCTTTGCTAATTATTTGTAAAGCTGTGCTAGGGCTGTGTTAAGGCGGTGCAGCTAAAATCCCTCATATTTTACTATATAAGGAGGCTTTCTGCCTGCCATTTGTATCCTCAGACCATCCCATCATCCCATCACTCACTGGGCACTGGTCAACAACTCATTCTACTTTTTGCTGGATTCTTGGTTCACCGCTCTCTTGTGAAATGTCACCGCTTGGCCACTGATTCTCAAACCCTCTTGCAGAAACCATCTAGCCCCCTTCTGCTTTCAAGCTTGAAACCTAATGTGCTGACAATTTCTTAGGTTTCAGCCTAAGGAAGTCTAAAGACAGTACTGCTCTCAGTCTACACTCTCCAGAATCATCAAGACTCAAGATCTCAAGCATTCTCACTCGATCATCAATTGTCAATACCTTCATCAAAAGACCTCGCCGCCTCAAGATAGATTGTGCTTGGTATTCAATCATCCCTTCTCACTCTGCCTTACTCAAAAGCACTCATCATTCATCCTCTCATCACAGCCCGACTATCAAAAGCTGCGCTCAAGACTCAATCATGCTTCTTTCAGATCAGAAGAACTCTCCGCATTGTCTCTGTTTGTTCTCTTTCTTCTCTTGTTGTTTGTTGGCTAAAAAACTAATTGTCTTCATTTTTCCGTGTTCTTTCTTTCTCTTTTGATTCTCAGTCTGCTTCTCTTGTTGCTCACCTTCTTTCTGAATATTCCTCTCCTCAAAACTTCTCCATTTGCCTTGTGGTATGATTTCTCATTGTCTTCCTTTTTCTTTTCTCCGCTTCTCTTGATCTGATCTTTTTGTCCTGTTTCAGTCTGGTTTTTAGTTGTTTTCAATTCATCTTAGCTGTCTTAATTTTAGTATCCTATATATCTTATCCTTATCAACCCTTATCAACCCTTATACACCTTATATACTACCTTACCTCACTGCAATACACACATATATATATATTATCTTTACCTTTTATAAAAAGCCCTTGGTTCAAGTCAACCTGAGAACAACTTCCTCAGCAGTGTACTTGCCCAACTAGGCTATTTCACCATATACTCAACTCAGTATTTCTTATATTTTATAACCCAACCAACGGACCCAAGTTCAATTCCTGTTCTCAGCATCTTCTCCATCTTCCTTTCCATCCACCTTTTTCAACACAGTTCATCCTCATCCATCACTACATTCTTCATTCTCACTCACCCTTGCCAAATAACAACATCCTTAGTTCAATCCCCACCCTCATCAAACATCAAAAAGTTCATCATTGAAGAAGTCAACCATCAACCCAAACCCTGAAACTATTCCATAACACCAACATCAACATATTTTCATCAATCAAACAGCTCATCTTGAACATAAATCACTATCACTTGAATAAAATCTGCCAAGATTACCTTGGTGGTCTTGTTTTCTGATAGTATAGAAAGGCAGAGCTTGCAACTCCACCATACCTTTCTCAATTCAGCAAAATTTTCTAACAAGAACTTTTGAGTCTTACAGCGGATCAACCCCATTGAATGAGTCATGTAAAATGAAAATTCTATTTTCCCAGTGTATTATTACTAATTATTTTTTTTATTGATAGCCATGACAGTATCTCAGTGGAAAAATTGCAGAAAACACCAAATTAGAGCAGAGCTGGAGCTTTCACTTGCCAATCTGAATGATCCATACAAAGGTCTTAAAAAAAATGTGAAACAATCCAACAAGCATTCAAACACCACAGATTTGAATGGGAATCTCAGCAACTCAGAAAAACAGGCATTGGTTGTCAAAACCAAAGTTTCTTCCAATTTATCCCATCAATTTACTACAGTGGATTACAAGTATATATGTATCTACCTAGAAGATGAGGAAAATTTCTGCTAAATCTTCAGTAGTGGCAGCCAGACTTTGGTGGGTCTCAGTCAAATTACTTGAGCAAAGGCATATGAAAAAATGGCCAAATATATGAACATTATCTTCAGCAATCTCAACCTCACAGGGCCTCAGATATGCCAATGTCTCAATACGTTCAAAGGAAAACATTGCTGTGAATAGGAGTTTGAAAGAAACACAGTAGCTGGGATTGAGGAGAAAGAGGGATATACCTCCCTCAAGCAGAAGCTTGACGCAAGATGTCCATGCTTTGATAGGATGGATGCGCTCTTTAAGGTGAAGCCCAAAATTACTCCAATGAGCATCTTTGATTCCTCCAGCAGCAATCCCATTAATTCCAATATCCCCCTCCCCAGGAAGATGGCATGGGGAATCCCATTCCCCTTATTAAGAACCCAATGAGAGCCAGGAGATTATGTTGTTGCAGTGGGAGGCTACCCCCTGGGCCAATTTCACCTATCAATGATCAAGTGGCAATAATGCTAATGAGCCTGATGCATTGGATCTCAAAGGGTTGAATTTGAATCTTCCAAACACTGAACAAGATAATAGTCCTGATCAGGATCTTTGATCTTGCGAGTTGGGTGATGATGATCTTTAATTACCCAACAGTACTCAAATCTTGAGACCCAACAGTTCACAACTCTCAAGTAACAGATCCACAAATCTGTCCAAATCCCAGCTCAGTGTTTCATCTAGGTTCATGGGACCTCAAAATATAATAATTTCGAATATGCATTGTTTGGCTATTCATTCCTCTAAAGCCTCTGGGGGCTCTGCACAACAATTGATTCCTGCCATGCAAACCCAATCCAGTACTTAGTTGCGTGGACTCACCTCCGCATTTGAATCCTCAACAAACCAAAAACTCCTTGTAATGGAGAAACAATTGGAGCTAGAAACTAGGAAACTAACCCTAAAACTCAAAGACTCACAGGTTTCTCACCATGATTGGACTTTGGAACGTGACACCCTACAAATTCAGCAAGAATTGGAATGTGAGGCAAGGCAGTTAGAACAAAGTGAACCTGCACCAAAGGGAGCAAGACCAACAAGGCTGGATGAGAGAACTCAAGCTCCAGAGGGGCAAGCAACAGATGGAGATAGATTAAATAAAGGAGGATAGATTAAATAAAGGAGGATAGAGTGGAAAAAGAACAGTATAGAAAGCAGCAGAGAGAAATGGTGACCAAGCGGTTGGATGAGGGTAAAACCCCTGCAGAAATTCAAATGTTATCCCAAATAATTTTTGGGATTTAGTTTCTTTTTTGATTGTCTATTGAAGTTCTTGAATTATTCCTGTTATTTGCTTTCTATTTTTTTCATCATTTCACCTCAAAGTTGATCCTTGGGAATTGCGCAACGACAATTAATTATAAATGAATGGCCAAGAATTAAATATTATTTCAAAAACCATCAAAAAATCAAAAATCACATCTGAGAGAAAAGATATTTGAGAATAAGGAAATTAAAAAGAATCAATGGATAACAAAAAGAGAAAAAAATGAAAAATTTATAAATTGCTGCTATTTTTTCCCAAAATGATCCAGACAATGTTGTTTAAAAAGTTTTGTGCAGATGCAGAAGGAATCTCATTGGGCTGGTCATGACTTCCTTCTGCATTACCATGTATTGAATCCTTAAGTGTTGTCAAGCTGCACCAACATATTGTGCAGGATCATACAACTGTATATCCATTTGATGTAGGGTAGAATATGTTTGCACTTGTAGAGGTGCAACTGGATTTCTTTCAGGGAGGCAAATTGAATCTTGAGTATACCAATTGTACACTTGTTTCTGAATGCACAATTTGGCCAAACGGAAATTAAATTCAGCAGTTGACGCCTGATACACAGTAGGTGCCTTATATTCCTTAGATGTATGCAGGGATTGTTTGAAGGTGTAATCAGGGAGTTGGAGCACTTCTGCAAGTTTATATTCCTCTCAGACTGTAGGCTTTGGGCAAGGGTGGAGATATCAGGTGCTGATTACTGCCGTAAATAGATCACTCACAGCAGCTAGGTCACTGAGAAGATCTTCCCACACTTCATCATTGTTGATATGCTGTAGACCTAGGAGCTCTGAATAAAGTTTGTTGTCAAATAGAATCATATATATATATATAAGATCTTGGAGAATCTGTTGCCATTCAGATAATTGGTGGATGATGAGCTGTTGATGTGGCAGATTTCAGAGAGGGTTGTGCTGGTGGTGCCTAAGGTTGAGACTGAAAAGTCTTGCAGACAGTCTGGGGATCAGCCAGGGGCCAGCCTATGTGAACTGTCTTACTCTTGCTGATTTCAAATTCAACATTGCTGATTTATAAAATCAGCAAGGTTAAAAATCCCTTATGTGAACTGTGCTATTATCATTTCTTGATTATTCATTACAGGAATTCATTTGTATCAATCCTCTCCAAAATTTTGTTACCAACACTCAGAGAGCACAACCAAGTGCCTTTAAACACCTGGTCAGTAGTATAGAGTCTGACATTGGTAGTGGTTGCCTAGTCTGATTTGAAGTCAGGGCACCATGGCATCACTTTGATCTAGTCTGATGTGTTCAAGACCCTTCAGGAATTTTTCACCTGCAGTGGTAGAGAATTGTTGTGAGCCAACTGCGCCTATTTATAACTGGTATTAGCGGGGTTCACGTAGGGCCTTTTTATGCCCATGTCATAAAATCGAGTCTGCTTGCTCGCATAAAATAAATTGCTAAAATGTAGCAATCTCACGGCCAAACCTTATTTCAACTGGATTAAAATTTTGCTCGTGCACATTTTTTTAACTGCGAGCGAGCACCTACGTGAACCCCGCTATTCTGTTGATTATTGACTCACATGTCTTCTCGCAGGGTTATCCTTGATTGGATTAGGGTCCACTTTCCAACATACATATGTGCAAACTGCTGAAAACAGTTAGGAGTCCCCTTTTTTGTTTGCTTGCAGAATTAACCCGTGTAATTCTTGAGACTGGCTTGAAGTGGAAATGCACCACAAGAAACGAAAAGAAATGCTGTCAAGCCCTGAAAGACAATTTGTTTTTTACTTGCATGACACATCTGTTCTATAACTTGGTCACATTTGAAAGGTTTTTAATGCCTACACCACGGGTGCATGGGGATGTTTGGGAAACATGTTCAGGCGTTTCCACGACGTTAGAATTTGAACAAGGTTGGTCCCAATGTTTTTGGGAACATTCTTGGAAACGCCTGGAATAACATTTTCAAACGGTTCCAATCCCGTTTTCAAAACAAAATTGGAACCAACGACAACTCCCACCTTCTGCTACTAGAGGCAAAAAGCAAGAGTCGAACACGTCCCCAGCGCCAGCAAGGCTCCGACCAGCTTGCACTAGCAGATCATCCAAGCGACTTGTAATTACACTGCTGGATAAAAGTATTTAAACTGTTTTTTTTGGACGTCAATGTTTTTTTTTGTCCAAGTCCTTTATTCTTTTTTTTTTTTTTTTTTTTTTTTTTTGAGAACAACTTTTCTTGAGGTTTCAAGGGTCCTAGATTCCTTCAAAGTGGACTGTTGAACAAGAAAAAAGTTTTGAAAACATTTTCCAAAACGTTTTATCATCCATCCAAGTTGCAGCAAACGTTTTTTTTCTTGATTTTTATCCGTTTGTGTGATCGCAACTCTGTCGGAACTGCCATTATCCCACAGGAAAAAAAAAAACCCTTGTGGGAATATTAACTTACAGGCCTGAAACCTAAAACGGTTAGGCTTTCAATTGGAGTTTACTAAAAAAAACGTTCTCAAAGCAAGAACATTTGAGATTGGTTTCTCCAAACCAATCCTGCTTCTTTGGTGTACTTGCTTTGCATTTATTTTGTTTGTTTGAGGGGCGGGGTTTTTGCGAAAGACTTCCAAACCCGCCGAATAATGAATTTTTTTTTTGCGATCCATCCCTGCGATCGGCGCAATGCGACAGGTGGGGACTTGTGTTAAGTTCGATGTCGACTGGGTTATCATCTATCAGCGCCAACCGATTCGCGACCAATGGGGCCGAGAAGAGGGCCAGCCTTGTGGGTAGTCTACACAAATATTCCTCACATCTTGCTCTCTGGAACTGGCTCGACAAACGGTGTCTTAGCTTCCCCGATTAAAAGAGCACCATTCATGATTCTCTTTAGGGGTCTTATAATAATTAAGGACGCAATTTGTTTGCTGCCTTGGCATCCTAAATACATAATTGCGAGAAATGTGTTGATTGTTGCTTGAATCGTCGTTGGCTCGTCCAATAATTCGAGCCGCTCTCGTGTAGTAGTATGTACAAGCACAATATACATGTACGCAACAAAATACAGGTATAACACATATTGTTAGTGCAGTTCATGATAGCGCGTACGCCGCACCGCTTACGAACTCTTGCATTAAGAAACCGACCATCGATAGCGAATTGCCAATGGCAAAAATGGCGCTCTAGCGTTTCTTTGCTCGCCACTGGCCAGCGCCCGGATGGGGCTCTCCGGTGCGCGGTGTTAACAATCGTGTTTTTCTGCGGCAGAAAGGTCTTGATGGAATGTGCAACGAGGGATGTGACTCTGGGGATAAGTTGTGAACAGCAACGGCGAGCGCAAGCCGAGTCAACGAGAGGCCGAGTCAACGGGAAGCCGATGCAGCTGAGCAGGCCCAGCGATGGGCTGGCCACGCGTGGACGCCTCGCGAAGCCGTCGGGAAACTAAAACATACAACAAGGAATTTACAGGATTGATTACTAATTGTTATTTAACCAGAATACATACTTTTTTCAGAGGTGATGAAGGCTTGATGCTAGCGTGAGCCGGCCACCGCGGGTATGCGTCTGGTCTGTCCTCTGCTTGGCTCTTCCGGATGAAGAAAAGACTCCAACACACACTCAAGTCTCCCTCAAAACAACCAATTTCCTTCCCAACCTGGTTTGTTTGGCCACTCCAACAAGACGCTGTATACTTGGTGCCACACTCACCAACGACAGGTAATAAAATAATAACAAATATCATCAGCACCAGCCTACGTTAATTGCTTGGTGTGTATCTCCTCTACTATAGATACTTCTTTCCTTCCGCAAGTTACTTAAGAAGGGTTTCAGGCCACCGGTGTTCCAGGCCGCCATCACGAGAATATCCCCTGAGAGTATCTCATCCCAGTCTACGTAAACTTACCTTCGCTGTTTTTCCTGCGCATTGGTCTTGGTGTCTCTGGCATCTGCTCGGACTGCCTCGCACTCCTGCAATTTCGCTGTTCGCTCTTCCCACCCAGCACACCTCTCTGCGCGTTATTGCACTCACGCAGCGCCTCCATCCGATCCCCAAATTGTGTGAGTTGATGCCATTACCATCGGTTCTTTTTTTCCGCCACAGACTGTCTGGTTTCTACAAGTACGTATTAGTGGCCTGCGAGCTCAACACAATCCAGTCACCTTTCCAAGGGACATCTCATCTGCCCTCTGACACAACCATTGTCGTTCAAGACTGGCTTTGCAGGCATGAGAACCAGCAAGCTGGCAGTCATACTACCGCCCTTGTGGCAGGACTATCATACATACACAATTATTTCTCGCCACGAGAAACCCTTCTCATTCATGCCTGGTTGTTATTAAAACCATTCCCCTCATTCAAGTCTCCGAATCATCAAACAAGGGCAAGTTTCGCCCACTGAGCGCCAACTGCAAAAATAAACCATGCACCATCGCATTCATGTACCAACGCTGACTGCCTTGCTTCATTCCCCCCTCCCCCCGGATTCACCCACTACTTGTACTTAAAGCCTTGCCTCTCGGATACTAAAGTAAAAGTACAGCTTTGACGCGCTACCCTCAACCTTACTCCACCATACCTCCGTACTCACACACTCGACGTGGGCCTGCCTGAGCTTATTCATCGACGAACGGACTTTAATTTAGCACCACTCACTACTAGTGATTGTTATTATTACTGGTGGACACCTTGTTGGATCACAATACCAGCATCATGCGTCTTGGCGATTCCCTCTTCCCTAATACCAGCGACCCCGTCGCGCTGGCTATCTATTATCAAACACATCCGCTACCTCAAACTTACAATGCCGGCGTCGTCGTCGCCTCCATTGTGGCCTCTTTCTTGGGCGCCGAAACTACCCTTCTCTTGCTCTCCCGTCGTACCTCCACCGCCGGCGCACGCAACTGGGGTATTCTTGTTTTGGCCGCCACTACCATGGCCAGCGTGTAGGACCATTTCCTTTTCACACCTTTCTTTTTCTTTTTTTTCTGGATACTCACCTGTTGACTTATCTTAACTTTTGTAGAGGAATATGGGGTAAGCTATTGGATTCGCGTCATGGTGTCCATATGTGACTCAACTGATTTCTTCCTCCTGCACCTCCAGGCATGCATTTTATCGGGATGAATTTCTCCTTAACTCCAGCTCCTGGAGTCACCTGGTATATCCAATGTAAGTCCAGCTGGAAGGTGTGAGGATTGTAAAGTAGACTGACTGAGATGTCCGGATAAATAGTCTCCCCAGGCTTCACAGTGCTATCGTTATTTGTGCCCATGTTTTCGCTAGTGTTTGCTTTTGTGTTCATTGGTGCGGGAGCAGAATCACTGCCGCAGGAAGATCGAGAAGAAGAGATGGAATCCAAGACAGAAAAAGCATGTCCTCCCGATGCCAACGTGCTCCAACGCTCATCCTGGGCCGTCAAAAAATGTCTACGTTCGCGTACTTCTGAGGAGCTTCTCAGCCTGCGTATTGTCATTGGAGGGCTTATCGTCGGCGGCACGGTTGCCCTCATGCACTATTGTAACTTAAATTTCCCTTCACATGCATCTGCATATCCCCCGCTCTTTTTTGGGGAGGGAGGGATATTAATTTCTGTCTATATTTCTGGCTCCGTTTACAGCTGCAGGATTTTCTTCCTCGTTTGATCGCGAATACGACTTGCCTCATCTGATATTCTCGATTGTGCTTGCTTGCTTTGCTTCTACTCTGTCATTGCTCGTTTTTTTCCGGTTTGTCGTCTCCTTCTGATCACCCCGCATGCACCAACATTCTCACTCATCTTCATATAATTTTTTCTCCTTTTCTTGATTATTTTTCCAGTTTCCAAGCTCAATGGCACTCCAATTGGTGGAAAAAGATGATCTGCTCGTTGGGTCTTGCTTTTGGGGTTTCCGGGATGCACTGTAAGCTATTATCATATACGACTCATGCATTTGTCAAACAAGCTAACAGTTATTGCCCCTCAGATCTTGGGTTGGTCGGCACCCGGTGGTATGTCCCACCCGGTAAGACTCACGGCTTCAGCCAAGGTAAAAAAACATCCACTGTCCTGACAATAGGTAATTCATAACTTTCCCTCTACGAATCTTTGTCCCATTCGCTGGTTCATGACTGACACATTTACTTCAAATTATTTAGCCATTAGCGTCATGTGCTTCGCAGTTTGTGTCATCTCTTTTATCATCGTCTTCTCGGACTTCCTCGTGACCCGGGAAAGTCGTCGCAAAGCCAGGAGAGTCACGATTGCATCGGCAACCTTTGACAAATCAGGTCGAGTGCTGGTGAATTTGGATGGGATGCTACCCATGGCCGAAGTGGAAACAGACTTCCCTCTGAAAGTAAGTTCTCCTTGGTGGCATTCTTACTGAGTTTGTAGTTTGATATTGACAACAACCTCATTTCACCCCTTTTTTTTACTTTCATAAAAAAAAGGAAATTATTGACGAATTAAACTTCAGACAACCCACGTTCCAATGGCTATATTCACTGTCGTGGGATTGGTCCATTCTTGACCCTTTTCTTTCTCGTATCGCTGCAAGATCTTTGGGCCTTTCCTCCTACGTTCCACAACCGAGTATTAGCAACACGCCTCGACTTTTTCGGGTACGGAAGGAACCCGGCTGTTCATACACATCGTCCAAGAATGCTGCCCCAGTTGACGCTCTTTAAGGATCGCTGCCTAGAAACCACGCAGTCTTTGGCCCATCAGATCGGCCTGCCGGTTAGTGAGATGGGTGTATTTTTTGATAACATTCTCCGTACCGGGACTCGGGCGGCACCTACCCCTACCGACAAGTCAAAAAACGCTCCCCCGACCGATGAAGAATCTTCGGTGTACAGCATGGCCATTCGTGCCCCACGTCAGCAGGGAGTCATGCTCTTCCTGGTGCGTGAACTGAGTGGTGAGAACCAAGACACGATCGAAAATTATCTCAAGCGCGGTTACCGGTTCACCGACACTCGGTGGTTCTCGCCAGTCCTCGCAGACCGGGCGGCGATAGACAAGGATGAAAGCGATGGCCTATTGAACCAGCTCAAGCTATATGCCAAGCGGGGTAGTAAGCCCTGCGTGCGCAGCGGCGGGATTTATGTCGGGTTCTTTGCTGTCCGGCCGTCCATCTCTCGGGAGGGTGGGATTGACACGCTGGTTATCAGTTCGCCCGCCACCAAATTCCCGCCTACAGGCTCCCGGATGTGGATGGCATTACTGACGAGATGCGCTCATGGATTGGTAGCATGGCTGGTTGTCGGATGGCAGACTTGAGTACGGTGTGTGCCAATGAAGTTGACACCGTCTCCCCCCTCCCACGGGAAAGTTTGCAGAGGAGATGTGGATCTTCAAATCTAGTTTGGCTTTGGCCATGGACGCCATGGCGGTGAATCTCAAGATGTTCCCGGATCTCCCCAACAGTCAGTCTTGTCAGCCGAAATCATCGACGTCCCTTCCTCGCAGGACGACTCAACACCGCCGGCCAGCATGATAGTCTTTCAAGCCACCTTCCCGGCACCCAGCAGACATGGCATGGAGCTCCCAGGGCTGGCCATGCAGAACGAAATGGCGGGGGCTTACAAGCAACAAGAACCAGTCCCGACCTTTGTGTTCGTTCCTTATACGCTGTTCAGCAAGACGCAGATGATGATGTTGCGGGGGAACCAGGCGCGGAAGTTTGGGCGGGAATGTCGGGCGGAGCTTTCGAAGCGATTCCCAGGGGCCTTGGGTACTCTGAAAGCCTCCATGTCACCGCATATCCATGGCGAGTCGGTGCAGGACGCCATGGGCGGCGAGAAGGGCCCGTTGACCCCCCCGCAAAAGTATCAATGGCTGCAAGAAGGCTCGCCGTCCCAACTGACGGAGTCTGGCGAAGACGGTCCTCTGTTTGACGATAACGAGCTCATGCAGACTCCCGCACAGCTCGAAGCCAACCTCGCACGCTCTTCCTCCTCACCCGATCACCTGCCCAAGGTGTGCCAGACACCCATTAAACCTCCCCGCACAATTCCCACAAGACTTCTTTCCAACACACTCCAACAATCTTGGCGGTCACCGGAATACGATGGAAGCCTTGCTCCGGCCTATTCTCCTCCTGGGCCCGTCGGCGATAAGTGGGTTTCAGGGTCAGTCTTTTCTCTGACGCCCTCTTCATTCCCTTCATTATTTGTTAGCTAATCTATCTTTGTATTTTGGTCATTAGACAAGAGCTGCATGATCCTTCCACCATCTCTCACCTCATCCAGCCCGTGACATCTCTCCCTCTGTTGGACCCGTCGAACAGGGTGCGGGCGCAGCCGTTGGCGGTGACGGCTCGGCTCAGGTCGGACGACTGGCCCACGCGCTGTCTGCACGGCCTCGAGCAGAGCGAGGCCGGCCAAGTCCTCCTGGGGGTCGACTGGTAATCCGCCCTCTCCCATGAAGTGTTTTGTTAAGTTATAGTTTGTGGTGTGTTTTTGTGACTTTGGTACGCATTGGACATTCGTTTTTGCCTGCTTCTACTTAGAGTCTCTCTCTCTTTTTCTTTGGGCTTTCCCCTTTTTTGCTTGGCCCCTTTAGCTCCCCTGTTTCGCCCTCTTTATTTTTCTCTCGCTCGTTACTAAATGTGATATACCTGTATATCCCTTGATGGACATCTTTATTGACATTGGACACACATCTTCATTCGTTTTCAGATCCCTGCTCTCTGCTCTTTCTTATATCTAGTTCCTCCTTGAGTGTATTAGTAGTCGTTCGTTATCTCGATTAGCCCGGTTCTCATAGGCCTTCGCCAGCAAGGTCCGATTAAGGATTTTCCACTTTTTTCATGAGCCATATGTCACCATGTCTTATTGCACAGATGTACTCTCTCTTAGTTTAGACATCTTCCTGATTGGGTGCCTTTGTTCCGGACACAGGATGTGATGGTTCAGGACCCCAATAATTGAAAAGAAAAGTTGATTTTTGCCAACATTGACATCTGAAACAATGATTTCATGAGTGCCCCTTGAGCAAAAATGACCAATTCATATCTTTTTCAATGGTACCATTTTGCCATTTCCATACCTTTTGATCAAAAACCCCCTCTAGGGAGGCTTGCCAGAGTTCAGATGGTTTCTGGCGGCTTATGGGTACACCAAAATAAGTTCTTATTTGTTAAATTATGGTCCTATTTGTGCCAAATATTGACTACCAGTGTTAAGTTGATTGCTTCCATGCCCCTGGCAAGCCCCTATATATGCAGGTATATAGGTAGGTGTTGAAAACCCAAATTTGGGCAACATTCATGCTTTGAGGATCCTTGGGATTGAAGATATTTTGCCTATCAATATCTGTTTCATGACTAGGTAAAGGCTGCAATTACCCTGAACCCAAGGAATCCCCTGGAGGGATTTAGGTCTTGATACTTTTTGGAAGAGTTAACTGGTAATGGGTGTTTGAGAAGTACCCTTGTGGAAAAAAATTATCAAAACATACCTCTGTCAAGAATATGTTGTTGGAATTCTTGCACAAACTCCATTGGACCATACATTGTTCAAAATATACCTATTGGAGGGCTTTCTGGGGTCTCTGTCTTCCTCAGTCGTTGTGATATATATATTTACATAATCTGAATTGAGTGAAGATTGTGATTTTGCAGGATTTGGTTGTGGTTATCCAGTGCATGAGGGACATTGAACAGAGGATGTAGGCCCTGTTTGACTGTGTCATATTAATAAGTAAGGGCAATGATGTACTCTACTATGAATAAAATGTCAAAATCTTAAAATGAGGCAGGGAAGTTCAGGTATGGAGAAAGGCTGATTCCATTTCCATGTCCTTTATTTTGGGTTTATCAGGCCTACATGCATTTTTTACACTGCCTTATGCATTTAGAACTGATTATATCCTGGGGATTTTTGCCTTTAATTTCTCAGGGTCTTGCAGATGCTTGCCACTCTTTCCAGGAAACTGGAAATGCCATTTAGCCTCCCTTATGGATGAATTTACATGCTGGTGACATAGGGGCTGGAGGGCCAGGGTAAAAATTGAGTCCCAGTAATGACTATGAAGTATTTTTCTTCAGGAAATTCTCAAACAGGGCCCACCAGAAAGGCGAAATCATTAAAACTATCTCAAGGATGTAAAGGAAAAAAACAGACAAATAAAAAAACCTTATCAGGCAAAATAAAATAAGCAATTTATCCAAGCATTTTGAGCAGTCAACTCTTTCCTTTATTTATAATATGATCTTATATCAACTTCAAGCAAACCCAACTTGGTTGGATGGATTTTAGTTAATCTGTTAAAAAAAAAACTATTCAATATTGGTTGAGGTTAACTAATTTACAATTTTTCCAAATTATATTATGTTGGTCTATTTAGACCAGTATTGACTTAGCCCAGTTCACAAAGTACCCTCATCAGAAAGCTGTTACTATGGTTTATGGCCTCACACCAGCCAATTTTTCTGGAAAAATGTTACAATGTATGAATTCAGAAGGGATACATTTCTCTACTTTGAACTGGGCTCTATTTTTTAGGTCCATTTCAGATTGCTTAGGATGCACTCAACCTGGTTAGAACTTCTGGAAGTGCTTATAGTGTAAATTATCCTATTTTCTCATCCTGCTAATCAAAATTCTGAACTTGTTTGAAATCTTCCCCAGAGCCTTTTACATGTCTTGTGCGTCAGGTGTATAAATTGTGTCAAAGGTCTTTCCTCTCCTTGATTTTTGTGAAACAAAATCATGAAAGTGATGAAGGAGTTGATCAGGGGTAAGCCCTATGTTAAGCTGCATTTGTTAGTGCCATATGAAAATATAATATTTTGAAATCTGAGACATTTCATCTTAGGTTGTTTGGAAAACCTACTAGTATGCCATCATGGCCTGCCAAACTCCTCCTGATTTCAATTGCTTGACAGGCATCATAATTTGAAAATTGCAAACACATTGCATACAATATTACACCTGTAATATTCTGAAAACAAGCATGGACTTATTCTTCTATAGAATATATTGGTAGAGTGATATATAGTGAGATATCTGAGAACTTTGAGCATCATATTATTTTGTCTTATTATCTTGGCTTGTGTCAAATTTCATCCCATATGGTACTAGCCTAGAGTGTAAGAGCAAGCACTTGATTGTTCTATGATGGTTGATGAAAGTCATTTGGAAAGTAGAAGGTAAAAGGAACAGGCAAAAAAAGCTTCAGTATTTAAATCTTGAAAGACTCTTCCAAACCTTTACAGGGAGGAAATTATTGAGATTTGTGTGGTCTGACAAAAAGAGCCACATCACTGGGTTGGCTCAGCACAATCCAGGCATGTTTTCCAACTCAATTGAGGAAAAGGAGTCATGCCGGGACCTGGCCAATTGAGTCTAAATACAACTGCTGCCGCACACAATAGGGTTTAATTGATGACATATGATGGAGATTGAGTTTAAAATAGCTAAACATCAAGCTAAGTTTCCAACTGTGTCCTCCATTCTCAACAAAAATCTGTTACAAGCCTTGGATTTTTCCTGCTGAGACAGTCTGGGAATATTTGGGGAATAAGCAGATATAATTATGGGTTCTGGAGAGTGCTAAAAGGATTGGTGCTGCTTGTAAAAAATGGAGCCAGCTTGTCTCTTCATATCAATCTGGTAGACACCCCCTTTGTCTTAGTGAAGGAAATTGCAGGGAAGTGCTGGATAGACACTGTTGCTATGTGATTCTCAAAGATAACTGAACCTCTTATTGGCAACCTTTTCAGCTTTCAAGTTGATGTGCCAAAATTTGAAATGAGGACATCTTGCAGGGTTGAATTTATCCAATATCCATGTCAAGTCCACCACAAACTGATGTGCTTCAGCCAATTGGGTTCTGTTGCTGCACAATTTCTTCCTATGAAAGGTGCTGTTTGCAGTGATAATGAGTTCATGGCAGGTTTGCAGTTATTTTTATTTTTATTTTTTTTTATTTTTTTGAAGAGAAAAAACCAATGAGGTAGTTTTTTTTTTCCTTCCATAGTATCATCTTGCCCTGAGATCTGCTGGAATTGGGCTGAAAATGAACGCTTCCCAATTTATGGAAGCGTTTCAGATAACCATTGCTGGGCACAAGCTGGCCTCAAGCAGAGATACACTAGGCTTGATCAACATTTGCCGCAAGCCGCTTTGTTTATCCATACCAGCCATGCAATGGCTTGGGTGGTTTCTATGGTAGAGCTCCATGGATTTGATTGCTGAACCTGCCTCATGTCTTTAATTGTCCATGAGGCCCACCCACGTTTTTCTCAGCCACGCCTGTAATATCTCCGAGGACCGCTGACCATGACAGGCCGTGTATTTATCTATGCCCCACGAATCGCACGCGTTAATGGCAATGCTCGTTGCTATGTATGTGGGAATCGGAGCTGAATAAAATTGCGCACCAATCCATTCGATGAGCTCATCGGAGTTAAATATGTCATGTGGATGGGTGATCAATCTTCAAAGTGTTGACTCTTGAGTGGGTGGGTTCGACTGGTGCTCTCTTCCGAGTGACAGGCTGTACAAACATATCACGTCACGCTATCTTAGTCACTTCTCCCCCTTGCTTCACTCCCACGCGAGCTGTTGACCATCGCCTTCTTTCTCCGCCCAAGAAAGTTCCGTCTGAGTCGAAGCTTGATTCTCCCTCCTTACACACACAATTCCTCCTGACCATCCTGATAGCCCTCCACGAACTACAGAGTCTCGTTTCTCTAGAAACTCCAAACCTGTGACCCAACATGGACCCGCAATAGTCTCCCGTGCTGAACTCAACGCCGATCTTCCTTCCCGAGTCAGATATATGAAGTCCTTCTTGGACTTCACCGATGGTCAGCACTCAAGCTCTCATAAATACTGCTGGAGTAGGAGCTGATCCGTGTCATCCCAGATGACTGTCAGATCATGGCTGAAGTCCGGCCCATCGCCAAGCCACTGGTTCCCGAAATCGTTGCTTCAGCATGTCCGTTTTTCTTTGATTTGTGTAATATATTCTTGTGTTGGTCCGCTTGCCCGGCGCTGACAGGAGCCAAATCCACTCATAAAATACATCAAAAGACACCAAACTGCTCTCCTACGATGCTTGTCGCATGGCGTTTTTCCCCCGCAAGGATGGCGCTCAAGGCACGCATGGTACCCCGGAGGATCTCGTGGATCGTACTGACCGTCTTAGCCTCAATTCTGCTCCATTCAAAATCCGGCAAGTTGCTCTTATTCCCACCCCCATTAAGTCACTTGCTTTCTTGACCCCCAGCACTGACTCTGTCTTGCCCGATATACACAGTCGTAATATTCTGGAGAGGTGGGCCATGAGGGTCAGTTTCATTTCATTCTTGTGATGTCAAACCATAGAACCATCATGGTACTTATTTCTGTCCAATTCACATCCCAGATCTTTACCGCAGACTATCATCAAATCGAGGTAATAAGCTTCGTTATCCGGCCAGTCCTTAGAGATTCTCGTGTCGCTGATTGTCAAAGAACAGATCTTTGAGTTTTTCGACCGAGTGGGAATCCAGCATACTGGGGGAGCGAGGGTATTTAGCGCCGGGAGCCACAAGCCAGTATATATTGACTGTCAGTACATTCGTCGAGGCTATGAATTGGTTGCTTACTCATAACCGTCAGTCAATTACTGAAGTTTTTTTTTTCTGCCTCGACCGCAGATATTCATCTGGCCATGGTGGGCGACGACTATCTACCAATGTCTCTGATCCCATTTCCTAACCTGAATCCTTTTTTTCACTCCAGACATTAGGTTACATCACTTCCCAAATGATCGCCGCAATCCTCACCCTCCCTTCCAGTACCTGGCCTCCTGAGAAAAAAACTAGGGCTGTGCTCGCTTTTCACAAGATCTCCACCATCCACAACGATCTCATAGCTCGACATCATGTGTGTTAACCATCTATTATTGGGATAGAGTGTCTTGCGCAAGATCAAGACTGACGTCTTTTCTTTTTTCTTTTTCGACAAAAAAAAGATTGCAGACCTCTCTTCGCCATCCACATCAAGGGTCCAGACGCCAGACCAGGAGATTAATCCCCAGAATCGGAAAGAGTACTACAGCCAGGTGTTCATGGTGGGGTCGCCCACGACGCAGAACTCCAGCCTGCATGCCAGCCCGCCGCCCGATGCGCCCTTTCAATCACTCGTCAGCATCGCCCCGCAACGGTCGAACAGCACTGGGGCACGCGTCTTCAACCCAGCTGACTATCCGCAGCTCAGTTCTATCCATCGCCCCATCCCTTTGGCCTCCGAGCTCCATTGCCATCAGAGGAGCATCTCCTCCTTCGGCGACACGTCTACTTATTTCCCTGGAAACGAAGGTCTATCGCTCTCTTCCTATTCACTACTCAAAACCTCTCCCTGACTCTCTTTCTTTCATGGCTCTCACAGAAAATACCGCCCTGACTCGCCGCCCTTCAAAAGGAGTTCTCAGCAAACGCAAGTTTGGCACAAGGTCGAAGAAGGCCGCTTCGCCATAGATCCCCCCCCCCCTCAGCACACATCCCTTTCTTTCTTTCCTCTTGCTTGGAAGCAAAATAAGTAAATAAATAAATAAATTAAAAAAAGAGTACGCTAGTTTGATTGACTTCTATTTTTATTTTATTTTTTAGATAGCTGCAAAAGAACAAGTTTTCTATTGTATATACCTATCTATACAGACCGCCTAAATTTATTTCTTTTACTTGTAGCTTTCGGAGATAGTTACTCTTTTTAGTATCACCACCCTTCTCCTCCTCCTCGGCATGCCTAGGAGTCAGATTCTTCTCACTTTGCTGTATTTTCATTTATTGTGGATATTGTTTGGTTTGTCTCATTTGTGCGTGTATGATTGGTTTTCTTCTTGCATATGCATCTAATCTCTATATCATTCGCAAATATCATTCAGCCCTTGTTGATCACCTGTCATGCTCCATTGATCCTTTTGGCCCTTGGGTGTTGCCATATGAGCAGAGAGGTCATAAGACCTATGGAGGACTTGTTTGTTTGTTGTCTGCTGCAAGGATTTATGGCTTTGTGTGGATGATTCAAAACTGGCTTCTCAGGCTACGCAGGGAGGGCTCTTATGGGAATCCAAGGCAGGTCCTACAAACTACCTTATGTGTGCATCACTTGCTGCAAGACTAAATTTGCATCCTCAATAATCTGTGATGAAACATGTCCTATATGATGTCAGTTGAGAGGGCCCTGATTTAATGTCAACAAGACAAGTTATAACCTTAGAATAAATTATATTGCATCAGCTGATTTCAGCCTGTATTGAAGTGGGCAGGTGGGTGAAGCAGTCCAGAGAGACAGGGACACACAGACCCAAGTCAATGTTACTGCAAGAGCTTCACTGCTGGTATCTGAACTGTACAAAAATTAGGAGATGCAGATTTGTTGCTGGCATGAACAACCATTCAACAGGTTGCTATGACTCAGATCTCCTGTGCTTATATTGGCCCTCAATGCATGAGAGAAATATGGGTTTTTTAGGGGTATGGATAGCCTACCCTGTGTGTGTGTGGCTAGGAATGGCTGGTATGTTGGGACAACCTACCTGGATCTGGACTTGTGCTACATGACAGCTGGGCTTGGGCTTCCATAATCCTCATAAATGTGGTTGGCAGCTAGGATTAGTACTGATCTGCTAGTTGGAATTTTGATGCCACATCAATGCAGTTGATCTAACAAATGGGACTGTAAAATCAGCATAGAGAAACCTCAATTTGTTTTCATCATCAAGAGATCAAAAGACTGTATAACATAATCTGTTGGGACAGTACACTGATTGGGAAGGTATGTGTAGGAGTGGTGATAAAGGAACAATTGATGTTTCAGTGCTAGATATATATTAATTTGATGATTCTATCCAAGACATTTCCAGTTATTGATGTTTTAGTGCTAGACACACAGAGGAAATATAACCCCTGTACCTGAATTTTCTGGATGGAAGCTTGCAGCAGGTCACAGAATCACACTTTAGTTTTTCCTGTTTATTTGGATTTCCCTGAAAGGTTTTTATTTCCAGGGTTTTTGTTCTTTAAGACACATTTTGGAAATAATTTAACTTGTGCAATATGCATTCAACTATTTTGGAATGTTAACCACATGATAATGAATCTCCTGGAAATTCATGGGGTCCTTATTGCACTATGTTGCAACGGTATGTGCAGAAAATTTTCTCTATGCAACTGCCAAGTGAGAGGCTGCTGTAACCCCTCTTGCAGTTGCTACAAGCCCTCATGGCGGATTCTGCAACCGAGACACCTGGGCGGGTTTAAGATGTCCATCTTTTTGGCCCGAGCCCGGCCCGCTTTCTGCCTGTGACGCTGGCCGCCCCGAGTTCGCCCAGCAGTGAACCACCCAAGTCAAACCACTCCATCAACCCGATCTCAGCTTGATCCGCTTCTTGATCACCTCCCGACCGTCATGTCGGTAAGTCGCCCTCTCGCCTCTCTCAACACTTTTTGGGAGTGCTAAGATTCTGTTCGGTTCTTTAGTCTGGCTTCTCTTATTCCGGCAAGCGGCCCAGATGCTTCGAGTTCTGGCAAGGTACGTTCTTATTCTCCTCTCTGTCGTTAAAATGTGCCATCCTTCTTATGAAATCTGATCGGTTATTTCTCCTGTAAAAATATGAGTAATTTATAGAGTTTCAAAAATGTTACGCTGGTGCTGATTTCCCGAAGACTGTCGTCCTCAGGTGGAAGATTATAACGAATGTCTGAGTCACAAAAAAGAAGTACGTCTACATTCCAGATTATCAATTTGTTCATTTTTCGGCTTCGGAAAATCAAGAAACATTCTAACGGATGAGAAGCGCGGCTGAAGAGCTGGCATAGTAAGAGGGTAATGCTGACCATGGAATGATGTCAGATCGCACGAGCCAAGACGCTTCAGGAGAACTTCAGCAAAAAGCAGGCGCAACAATTAGAGAAGCAAAAGCTGGATGAGCATGTCAGCCAGAGTGGCATCATCAGTTTGGGACTGCTAAGTCGAGCTCGTGCCGAGGAGGCCGAAAAGAATCAAGCCACGCCTGCGGCCCCATAACTCCTCTACACGTAGATCCCCTTTGTTCCTTTCTTGATGAAATCTATGTTCTTATTATCAAGCCAGCGCCCTTGCACTCTCGCTTTTTACCAGGCTTCTTGCGAGCTCATCAAGGACGAGCTCTCTGTGCAACATCAATTATAACGACCCACTCACGCCTTCCGAGCTCGATCCCTCACAAACTTCACACCGGCTGATGACCCTGATCACTAAAACAATGGCGAAAATTCCCCACTGAAGCATTTTGCTGCTCGTAATTTTTGGCAATGGATTTCCATCCGGCGACAATTCTGTCCCTGCTGCTCCTGAATGCGGAGCTTGCAACACTCACGCGGCCACCTATTATAGTCCAATAGTTCACAAACTGTATAGCTCCTTTGCTTTATGACCTCTATGTACAATCCATGAGGGGGTGCACGCAGTTTCAGCACGAAAGACTGGGGTACTTTTTCATAATGTCTTTATCCAAAAGGACCAGTCTTTTATCATGGTAAGGATGGGCTTACAAAGCACCCTTCCCAATCCCAAGCGTACCAGCGTACGCCTTTACGAGTATAGCAAGGTTATGAGAGGGTTACTGATCAAGAAATTAAAGGGGACGGATAAAGATAATCAGACAGTCTTTTCGATCGGACGAATGATCGACAATGATTATGGCAGTCCACAGAGAGGATCATGTTTGGAGTAGATGAGGTTTGTGTTGTAGTTGCACTAGGTCCTGCGTAGGATGAGCTTCAAGTTTCACCAGTGGTCCACAATAAAGCTCCTGGGTTATAACCAAGAACTGCGGTGCTGGGGAAAATTATTATATTGGGGTGCACCAGAGATTGCCTGTTTTAACCCAATCATTTAAAGGTTGCCTTGGAATTGTATGAACTCAGTTCAGCTCAAAGAATATTAACTAGGTGGAAAGCAGACCATACTTACTGTCTGGGACACACTCAGCCAAGTGAGGCTTGTGTGCAGTGGACGCATGGGGTGAAGTGTGTAATAGAAAGAAATAAAAAAGGGATGTACAATTGAATTGGGTGATATGTCCTTCAGATAAAATAACCTGGTTTACATTGAAAAAAACTTCAACACTTTCAAGCATAAAAATTTTCATCATTTTATTTTGGTCATCAAATTCAGCCATTTTGGACCAATCTGGGCACTTGAAAAAAAGGTATGAGATGTTTAAAAGGGGTGTTGAAAGGTCCCAATTTGAACTAGGCTAATGGTGGTGGTGGTGGGGCATTCTTTTTGAATGAAGAATTGAATTGAGCAGAGTAAACCACATTTCCCCACAGACCACCACATTTTTTGAATTTCTGGTACTATATGGGAGTGCCACCTACAAAGAAAAGAAAAGAAAATGGTACCCTTACTCAAAAGATGTGATGATGTCAATGATTTTGAGGATATTTTTACTCACCAACTTGATAAAATCTCTTCTGAACAGCTGACTGATGAGCACATTCAAGCACTTTCTTTGCTCTGTGGCTCTGAAGTGTTGCTAGCAGCATTAGAGCTTCTTGATCTCAAAGCTGGTAACTTTTCTCTCTGATTTGGTTTCTCCAGGAAAGTATGTACAAAAAAAAAAAAATACTGACAAATTTTTCTCCTTTGGGTCTTGTTTTATGTCTTGCTGAGGTTCTAGTTAAGAGATTAAAACTTGAAAGTGGCCAAATGATCTATGAGGTGAATCCATGGTGAAAGTAACTATCAACTGAAAACTTACACACTAACTTCAGTTATAATTCATTTGAATAGATTCAAGGGAATGAAGCGGTTTACCATGTTCAAATTGGCTACAAGAACAGCTGCAATTGTATAACCTTTCTTGATCAGGTCATGATCAAATCTAACCAACTTCTGGTATGTTTCCATATGAATCAACCCCACAATATTGACCTTGCTTCTCATCAAATATCTGCTTGATTTTTGTTTTATTTCAGTGCTCTCACCTCCTGCTGTCCAGATTGGATGCAGGCTTAACTCAATGGAGACTCAAGAAATAAATCTGGAAAGCTTGATTACTCTCTTTGGCTCATAAATATCACAATGCTTATCAAAGAAATTCACAAAACTATTCAGAACATCAAGTAAACCTTAATGAAATTCGATGCATAGCAGATCTAGCAG
>SMGU01000705.1:0-12361 GCA_004348175.1 Puccinia novopanici
TCATGAACTGCCCTAGTGAAGTTAGCCACTAGGATAGCTTCGGTGTGCTGCAGCATTGGCCGGAAATGTTATTATTTACATATTAGTAATATTTGGTTGCAGGTCCTGGGCTGCTGGAGCTTTGTGCCTAGGCTGGTGCGCACCCAACCAAGCTTCATGGACATCTTCCCACCGCAGAAGTGTCAATCCGGCCGGCGCGAACTACTGATCACAATGTTGCCAAGTTAGCAAGCTTAGGTTTGCGCTACCCACTTCACGGTTACTTCGAATTTTCTGTACAAATTTTCATGCAACACCGATGCATCATGCCGATCTTCGAGTGACCATTGCACAATGTTATAACACAACATTGGAGTTCTTGATCAAAATCTCGGCAACACGTCCGGCCGCAAGCGGGTCCACTCCAGTTCTACATTTCTCTATGGAAATCCTCTTATGTAAAACCCTCGTTCACGATTCACCCTGGGCATCGACGGTGATCCTACCAATTTTTCTTTCTTACCTGGATTTCACATCTGGTGGTAGCCTCGAATTAGTAAGAAAAAATGAGGGGTTTTCTGTGCTCAACTATGCAAACACATGTACCGTATATGTATTTATTTGTATCCACTATGTCCTCGCTCCAAGTCACCAACCAGGACATATCGGTGAGACAGCGGGGTTTGGCTGCCGCTGTTATGTATGCCCTTCCGCGCATAAGCTGAAGCCGCCGCGTGAACTAGCCCTACCCTCGGGCCTGAATGTCCGAAGTGGACTTCTTCTCGGGCTGTACTGGGTAACTCTGGTTTGGCTGATGCTGACACGGAAGATTTTGTTTCTTGACCCTCCTAAGTTATAGACTTCCACCACTAGCGAGCGAGGTGGGGTCGTTGGGTGTGTCATATGTTCAAAAGAGAAAGGAAATCCCCACTAACCTTAGCACAAATGATAAGGCTCCAGGAGCTTGAGCGCAGTCTTTCACCCAGATAGAGAGCGTCAGCTATCCACGAGCCCATACTTATTCTTGCGTAGCCGCCAGGGCTTGCGCGCAAGTCAATTTCCCAATGCGAGCTTCCCTCATTCTGCTCGCCCAACTCGACAAAAATTCATCAACAAGTACAATGGCTCTAATAATCACGAATTATTCGCTTCTTTCAGCTATACTCTTCTTTCTCCAATTTTTCTGCCTTTTGCAGAGCTCTTATTCTCAGAAAACCTCACAAGTCCACTCGGCACCTTATCCCACTTTTAAGCCAAATGAATTCACCAGAAACGTGGTGCTTGAGATTTCCGAAAAAGTTATATCTGCCGATTGTACCAACAGACCCTCTGTGGTAATCAACGGGACCTTTCCGGGTCCAGAATTACGCTTTAAGGCCGGCGACAAAGTCAAAATCAGGGTTTATAATCGCTTACAAACTCACAATGTTACATTTCATGGTCACGGTATGGCCCCGCTTCTTCTCACCTCTGTTATTCTCTTGTTTTTCTGTACTTATGTCATTTTAACATTACGCTCAGGTATTAGCCAATATGGGTCACCATGGTCAGATGGGACGGAGAAGATATCACAAGTTGAGTAGAATTTGTGTCAGAGCTCATGAGCGATGACCAGAGGTGAGCTGAGCTGAGATTTACAATAATGGCATCTATCTCATCGTCATAAAAACAAATCCTTTGGTTAGTTTGCAATTGCAGTAGGAGATTATTATGACTATATTTTCATGCTTGACACGAACTCTCCGGGCACATAGTAAGTTTTCTTATTATTTGCTCTATACTCTTTCTTTGTTTTGAAGTTCTTTCCACTGATCATGTCACGCTTTTTAGTATGTACCATGCTCATGTTGGCTTTGACCTGATGACTTGCCATGGAGCTTTGCTCGTGGAGGACGTCATTGCGCCTCCATTCAAATATGATGAAGAGCTGGTCTTGCTGTTTGCAGACTACTATCATAACGTAGAGAAGCAGATTGAGACTGGATTGCAGTCAGTGCCCTTCCAGTGGCTCGGAGAACCTCAAAGCATGGTAGTCAACGGTAATGCTTTGGGGAATTGTAATCGAACCAGCCTCTTTGGCTGCAGCAACAATTGCCATCATCATCGTATTTCTGTCAAACCAGGCAGGACGTATAGAGTGAGGTGCGTGAAACTTCCGTAGTTCCGCAGAAATGTAGAAACATTCTTTTGGACTTCAAAAAAGCATTGCAGTCAGGCAAGCGTTCTGACAAGTGATCTTGATTTATTCAGAGTAATCGGAATTACTGTCCTTACGTATCTCTACTTTGGCATAGAGGGCCACGACGACCTCTCCATCATCGAGGCAGACGCCAGTTATGTTCGTCCGGCATCGGCGAAACACATGCAACTTCACTCCGGCCAACGCTATTCATTTTTGCTCGAGACAAAAAGTCGGGCCGAACTGCAAAGGCATGGATCTCAGAGAGACTTTTGGGGCGGATTGAAACACGATGGCGTCCGATCCGTGACCAAGCGGCTTTTGTACTTCACTATGAAGATGATTCATCAACAACTTCTCCTCACGATCGCAACTCTGCTACCTCCAATCTTGATCTTTCTCGAGCACCCCTTCCCAATCCTCAAACGTTCAGCAAACTCGTTCCTTTGCCCGACGAAGGCAACACGTGGCCGACGGACAATTTTGAGCCACTCGACCCACATGAAGTCGCTCCCAAGGCCGCCGAAGTAACGCGCCGGATAACAATCACAGGGCAACAGCGCAAGGCGCCCGATGGCCATATAAACTGGTTTGTTAATGGTGAGAAAGTGAGTGAAATTTGGAGTATTCAAAGTCTTGCTTGCCGTCGGTATTTCAGATTTCATCAGCATCCTTTTCAAAAAAAAAAAAAAAAGTACGTCGAGACACAGCCCAACGTCCCGTTTTTGGTCAAGGCATATACTACCAAGTTGAAACCGAACTACGAAGCTGCAGAGAAAAACAACGGCTTCGATGTCAAGTTGGGAGCTTATCCAGTCAAGCTTGACGATGTGGTAGAAATTGTGGTATTCAATCAGGCATCGACGATGGGAGTAACAGAGGCACACCCTTGGCAGTAAGTCCAGTCAAACCATCGCACAATTGGGTTGGTTCGTGCATTGAATTTTCCTGTCAACGCATCCCCAGTTTTCATGGCCAACAACTTTACGTTGTGGCACACGGAATTGGAGAGTTCAGCGAAGCCAAGCTTGCTGCAGCGGAAGCGCGCTCCCCAAAGCATATCCGTCGAGACACAGAGATCATCTTTTCAACCGAGCAAGGCGCGTCTTATTCTAATACTACCGTCCCGGTAGGCTCGGTGACGGGGTGGATGGTGTTAAGGATGAAAGCCAAAACTCCAGGGGCCTTTCTGATGCACTGCCACACTCAGGTGAGAATGCCGTTGAAATGGTCCGGCTTCCAGAGGATGCAACTGACATGAACACCAATACCTTTTCATCAGCCGCATGCTGCGATGGGCATGGGTGCCGTCCTTCTCATAGGAATGGAGGACCTACCCCCATTGCCACCTGGATACCTCGATCACTTCTTGTGCGTTCCAAGTCACTTTTTAATCGAATCAGCTCGCTAATCCCTTAAGCTTTCTTTGGCTTTTTTCTCTTCAAACAGATCACCCAGATCACCCGGACAGATGACTGGCAAACACCCACTAGGAGACAAATCCATTCAAGTCTGTAGCGCCATAGGACATTTGCCTTGCTTGTATAACTCCATATCGTTTTACTTGTAAACATAGGTCACAAAGATATTTCGGTTTAGTTCTAATCTTTTTAGTTATGAGTCTACTTCCGCAAGATCAGATCAAGTTTATCCTCTTGCGCCAGCCGATGTGTGACTCCAGAAGGCCCATCCCTTCTGGAGTCATCTCTCAGCAGGCGACATGGGATAACACGATCTCGATCCAAGGTGGAAGCGGCTTTTATTTATACCCTTTTTATCAAAAAAAAAAAAGAAGAAGAAGCTGTAAGTAGTGTGTTTTTGAGAAAATTTGGACTAGTTTCAGTTGTTATAATTTGAGTTATAAGCTTCACTGTCCACATGATCAAGTTTTGGACAAAACTAAAAGCCATTGGGGATCGAGAAATTGCAAAATTGCAGCAGATTGCCAACATGTATAGGAAAAAAAAAACATTGCAGAGGCCAAAGGGGGGAGGACCCACCATAGTCCCACATTCTTCCCAAAGAGACCATGTGTAGACCCGTGGAGTGTTCAAAGTTTCAAAAAAAAAAAAGTGTTGCAAAAGTTCATAAGGATATGAATTCGGGAGTGTGTGGGTGTCTGACCAAGTGTGGACTTGATGACAGGGTGAACTTGGGATCATGCTATTTTCTAGTGAGTTTGAACCCACCGATGTCGCCGCCCTGGTTTGAAATGCCTGCGAGGAATCCTAAGGTGGGTGACTACTACGCATGATGTGAGCGACGAGAAAATTTAGGCTGAATTGACGCGGTGGATGTGGACGCTTGATACGCAAGATGCGTGTGGGTTTCTGGGCGTGAATTCTGGGGGGGCTTGTGTTCAGCTAGTGTGAGGATACCCCTAGAACGGTCCTCGAGCCCTAGTGGTATATACCACCACCGACACACACAACAGACACTCCAAATGATGTGATGACACAGATGTACTGCTAACCCTTCTTCAGACAGATAAAAAAGTTGATCAACACCCACTAGATAGATCTATACAGCATCCATGACAAACTAAGACAAGCCCATAAGGAGGAGAGAACAAAAAAAAAAAAACCAAGCCTCCAGCTCCCATCTAATACATATGTTTTTACATATTTAATGACAACGAAAGTCAGGACCCATAATGAGGTCTAGAAGATTCGGCATCAGTAATAAGCGGTTGTTGTTCTCCACGAAGGGACGGTGGGCGAGTCACTGTGACATCGCTATCCAGCGATGGATGGCGGTCTGGATGGGCGGGCCGCGGCTCCTTCGCAGGAGTGTGGATCATCCAGGTGGTGGAATACCCGACCAACGAAACCTGATGCAGATTTTTTTTTGTCAGTAAGGGAGAGGGTTTTTCGCTCCATGAATCACCATTTTGTTGTGCGGGGGAGGGCTGACCAAGATCAGATAGTACCAAATCAAGTCCTTGTGGATCAGCAATCCATGTCGCGTGTTCCCCGCGGCCAACGAGACAGAGAACAGCTTGCCGACAACGAACGGAGAGATGGCCCTAGAGAATGAGGCAACCGACTGCAAGCCAGTCCGCATTTTTAATTCCACTTTTCTCAACACCTCAGGGCATCACTCTGCGGTGGAAGGAACGGATGGCAGAGGAGAATATCCACTCAACTTGTCCAAGCCCATTGAGCGAGCCTAGAGACGCGTGATTGGGAGCCGAATCGTTGATCAAGAGCGTCATGCACACTGAAACCCCCAGGGAAAAAGATGAGGTTTCAATAAATGAGTCTGCATGTATAAATCGAGGAAGCCCAACCTATGGTCATATTGCCAATACCCTTGATGGCAATGACAATAACCATGCCAATGATGGACACAGATGTGGCCGTAGATCTATCCGGGAACAAGCGCGAGATGGCGCGGACCATCGGCAAGCCAATGAATGCAATAGGACACGTGAGGCGGGTGATGCGCTGCAAATGGACTGCCCCCAGACGACGATGCAGGATTGGGAATACGATGCTCTGGACAACAAGTGCAACCACTCCGTTCGAACTAAGTGTCATCCCTGATCCACACATAAGCATCAGAATCACTTCGACATTCCGACAACCAGTGCTGCGTTATAAAACATCACTGACCGATCTGATCCAGACTTAAACCAAGCCCACCATCTTCCACACCTGCATTCAAAAAAATGTGTGAGGATCAGAATCTGTGTTTCAGAAGTTCTTTTGGGGAGGTTCCCCACGGATCAAAAAAGGATCGGGCAATTGGTATGGCCTACGGGTGTAAGAGAATAATGGAACAATAGCCATCCACGCCGAGTTCTCCAGGGCCATGAACGCAAAACTGACCAAGAGGGTCACCACGTGTCTCGTCAATAGATCCAGGAGGGCTGGTGACCGTTCGACGAGATCGGATCTCTCCTGGTTTTCAACATCATTATCACCATCCAAAATCACCGAGGATCGTTTCTGTGCCTTGGAGGTTTTACTGGGTAAAGTCTAACGTGAACACAAGGAACAAAAAAATCAATTGTCAAGACCTGGAGGTGACTAGCTATAGTGGCAGGCCGATACCAACCTCATCTAAAAACAGCGCGCCGAGAAGGACGGCGAAAAGGTTCAAGAGACCGGCCAAAAAGCAGGGGATGAAGTAGGGGTAAGTGGAGAAGAAGGAATATTTGTTGAAGATGGAGTGAGGATATTGTCGGGCAGCCTCGGCGGTGTATCCGCCGATTGCAGGCCCAATCATCAGACCCAAGGCCCAGCATAATGGCAGAAGTGGGAATGCCCTATACAGGGGGGGGATTGGGTCATGTGAGTGGCTGTCCGTTGAAAAGTCAGCTGACACATAGGCTCACCGTGCTTTGTTGCTGTCATCCGTAATCTCTGCGAGCGAACTCTTTGTTCAGGGCCAACACAATCACATGAGCTGTCCCGTGGCATGTACATGGAAGAGAGGGATCGTTGAGATACCTTAACAACGGCGATATTGCCTAGAGAGAATCCCAACGAAGAACGCACCATGAGTCTGAAGATGAATATATATCCAAAAAAGAGGGGATAACGGACCATTCATGGCGCCGGCAAACGACCTAGCCAGGACCAATCCGACGAAGGTTCTCTGCAGGCCAAAGGCAATGATGCCGAGAGACAGGCCCATCAGGCCGCTTAAGAGCACCGGTTTGCGGCCGATTCGGTCCGACAATCTTCCCCAAAACAGCACTTTTTTTTTGGGGGGGGGGGGGGAGGAGGAAAGACATATATATCTAGTGAATGAGGTGTGTTTTGACTTGGAATATATGGAGGTACCAGACTACTGACCGGTCGAGAACTGTGCCAGCGCAAACAGACCTGCACATGCACAATATCACCACGTAAGGGTCGGCGTGAGGAGTCAGTGTGTGTACATCAGGGAGACACTCCGGCGGCTGCTTACTTTCGATCAATCCGGCATACGTGCCGACCTGGGTGCGGGCCACGATATCCAAATCCTCGATCATTTTACTGATGAACAACTCCCATCCTCATCAGATTTACCCTTTTATCGTGGATTTGCATGGTATGATCTTCAAAAAAAAAAACCCCCCGATTGAAATCTGAAAAGAAGAGGAAGGAATGGGAGGGTTTTTATGCGCGCACTTGATGAACGGAAAGATGACGGTAAACGACACGGGCTCTACGTGTAAGAGACGGAAGACGGGCCGAGTGGAAGGATGTACAATACAATGTAAGAGTGGAACGTGTTAGAATTTATGGAGAAGCAGAAGAGGAAAAAGCCAACAGACCAGTGAGGCGCATGAGGCAGAGCACGGCGAGCTGTTTAAGGGGAGGGGCGTGGGGCGCTGGAGGAGGAGGGGCCGGCACGCCGGACGAGGAGGAGCAGAGGAGGGTCAACGGCGGGGCACGAGAGGGGGCAGCAAGACCTGAGGACTAGAAAGAAACGGACCAGGGGACGATGCGGCGGCGATTGGGGCCGACTCGAGACGGCCATCGGTGCTGGGTTCTTGAGGACGAGGGCAGGCTATATGATATGCGATCATACCCAGGTGTGTGGGCCAGCTGATTATAAGCCGGCACACTCGGGCCGGCTCCATGGGCCAAGCCGTGACCCGACCGGCTATGTAGTGATCTCAATCAAAAAAACTGCGCCGGAGAAGCTCGGCCCGGCCCCGAACTTCCCCCTCCCCCGTTGGGAGGATTCTGAAACCCGGGTGTACGTCTTGTGGAAACGACTCGAGTCTGCCGAGACTCACATGTAGTCACAATACAAGTACAAGACCACATCACATCGAGTCCCATTGCAATGCCAATGTCCGGAAGAGAAAACAACAGAAGTGCGCAAAGAAGAAGAAGACAAAAAAGGAAACGGAGACAAAAAACAAAACGAGGACAAAAGAAAAACGAGAACAAAAAAACGAGAACAAAACACAACGAGAATGAATAATGAGAAGTTGTTGCAGAAGACGATGCGGATGACTAGAAGATGACAGAGAAATTCACGATGGTGGTTTTCCGTCTGAAAGGGCAAGAGAGAGAGAAAGAGATCTATTTTCAAGCTATATATATGGCTATATGATTACTGAGAGAGTAATCTCTCATGGACAGATTTGGAGGTCCGTGCAGGCGGGTGGTAAGGGCTCGTTATGCCATGCGAGATGGCTTGGAGAAAGAGAAGGGGTGGTTTTAGAGAGATGGAAGCCAAGGATAGATAGGAGGAAAAAGAGAGAACGGACCAGTTGTAACAGAGGGGTTCGAGGTCCTCCTTTTTGGAGACGAAGAGGCGGATGAACTCGTTCTCACCGCCGCTGATATCGGTGGGCCAATAACGGGGCCCTTGATGGTGGAGCCGAGGAGTTCGGAGGCGAAGGCGAAGGCGCCGTTGTCGACGGGGAAGAGACGGTCCTGGACGGCGCCGGCCTCCCAGCGGATGAGGGATGGTTTTGGGGTCGTAGATGGGGCCCTCCCAGCCGTGGGGGCCGAGGTTGCCCATGGGCCAGACGCCGATGCGTCGCACGTCCCAGATGATGACCAGCAGCTCCGGCAGGAAGTTCGAGTCGTCGTCGATCGACAGGATCGGCCCGTGTCCCAGGATCCCCCCGAGCCCCGGGTCCGACAGGCGATGGATCAGCGCATAGGCCGCATTCTGCTGCGCATTCCCATAGTGGTGCGTCGGCCCGTAGGTCATGTAGATGTACGGCAGCCCGCTGCCCGCTAACTCCTGCGCCACATCGTTCGCCAGTCGCTCCCCGTCCTCAACCACGATCCAGATCAGCTGTCGCTTCTGGCCCCATGGGGGGTGCCCCTCTCCCTCCGGCCATGCCCGACTCTTCATCAGCGCCCGGTGCGTCCGGATCGTCTGGATGTGCCGCTTGAAGTACGCATACCGCAGGTGCTTCGTTCGTCCCGCCCAGCTCGTCTTCGTGAACAGGTACGCCGTCGCTAATCCCGGCTCCAGCGTCTCCAGACTCCATTGAATCAGCAGCGGGATGTCCGCGCCTAGCTCCGTCTGCAGGAGCAGGTCCAATGCCGGGCCTTCGCCCAGCCAGGCATGTTGACAGTATATATCCCGGATCGAAAGCTTCATATTCCGTACCAAAAATAAAATAAAAAGGTGAGTGAGCCAGCCAAGGATCTGTATATGTCATGAAGGGGAAGGGGATGCTTACCCAAACATGTGCCAACATGGAGGCCCGAGTACCGGATGGAATGGAGTAGGTGGGATCCCGGAGAAGGGGGGGACTGGTCCGGTTAGCCTTGCAGTCGCAGTAGGAGCAGATGGTCTTGGGAGTCCGCAGCCGCTCCGGGAACTTGCTGGCATCCATGACCCTCTCGTCGTCGGCCATGGTGAGACTGCTTTGGTTGTAATAGGATCTTCTGACCATGGCTATAATCCCCTCAAGAAATTCAAACAAAATCCCACCATGTTGATGAAAATTCGGGGCGCTTTTTTGTTGTTGTTGTGTCAAGTGAAGTGAATGCGCACCTATGATGGCTGTGCATGTTAGACTCATGAGGAGCAGCAGCAGGAGCAGAAGCAAGCAGCGGTTCCTGTTGGATCGCTTGCGGGATGTTGGAGGGTTGTCTCGAGTGTGAAATCTTGCTGATTGAGAATGAGCGCACTATCAGAGAGGCAGCCCAAGATGAAGGATAGGAAGGAATGCATGCCTACCAAATGAGTCGGGGTGGTGGTGGAGTGGGTGGGTGGGGCTGTTCGGAGAGTCTTGCTGCAGTAAGAGCTCATGGTCGGATGCTTGCAGCGGCGAGTGGTGGTAGTCCTCGAGGGCGATGCTGTCTTCCTTGCCCACTGGCGGTGGGCTGCTGGTTTTCCTGTTGCCCGTCATGGCACCTTCTCTTTCTTAATGGTTGGTGGAACAAATTGGTTGATATTTTTTTTATTGACTCTCCCACCCTTCAGCAGGGAGCACACACTTAAAAAAATTAAATAATAAAATAAAATAATGGGGATTTATTATAATATGTATGCACATTCAAATTGAGGGTGATATTTTATTTATGTAGTACTGAGTTGTTTGCAATCATCATGTTCCGGCTGGGTTGTTGGCTAGTAGTATCCGACTGAGATGCACAAGGAGAACATCAGAACACTGGAAGGAAAGAGAGCAGATACTACTAGACCCACCGGTGTGAATGAGCTGATGGGGATGTTTCTCCATCTGTTTTTCCAAGATCTGTTCCAGATCGCCATCCAAGTCCTTACACGCCTCGATAGCATTACAGAGGTCCAAGAGGGCCTTACCGGCGAGACTAGCCTCCTCATGGTTATCCTTGATCTCGATGTTGATCAGATGCACCGGCTTGTTCAGCTCGCCCCCGCGGCTGAACAGGTCGTCACAGACCGCATCAAAGCAGCGCTCCTCGCACGTAATCACCACATCCGCTACCCCCACCACACTGTCCTGCCACCGTTCTGGCGCGAGCTTCAACTTCCGATTCCGGTCTAACATCGATAGGATCCCATTCGCCGTATATCTAGATGGTTCCACCTCGCGGTCAACGGAATCAGTCCCTTCTTTCCACACCGAAAAAAAAAAAAAAAAGGGCGGGAAACAAAAACTAACAGTCTTTCATCCTTTTCTTTCAGGTCTTGGTACATATCGTCGTAGGGAGTTCCGAAGGAATACACATTCGGCTTGTCGATGGCGGGGCCAGGAAGACGGACCATGGAGCCAGTTCCTGCGGAGGTGACTTTGAAGGCCTCACGAGCGAGCACATGATGGCCTTCCATTGAGCGATTCTGAAAGCAACCAGACCCGATTCCAAGACAAGTTCTGACATGAATCAGCCCAAGTCAAGCGGGAGATAGAAGAGAGAAGATATATATATATACCTGATTACTGGCACAGACGACGCAGAAGGTCCAATTACGGCAGGCCAGCTTGACTTCCTTCTCGCTCCCTTCCGTCTGCCCGTTCTGTGCAGCCATCCCTGGCCCGTCCCCCGGTCCGGCTTCTTCCATCGGCCCCGCTTTCGGCCCACTGGCCGCCGCCGCTGCCGCCGCCGACGCCGCTGGTGGCGGCGTTGTCGCCTTCGAGGCCGCTAGGCGCGCCCGTAGCCGCGGGTCGTTCGTCGCCATCGGTTCAATTGTTTGGTAGTTTTGAATAAACTCTGGTTGGGCCGCTGTTTATATGGTGCCCTTCTCATATATCACGCGTGTGACATCCTCCATGACTGACATGTCACATCACACCGCCCATGTGTACTGTAAAAATATCGCTTTTCCTTGTTGACTGAAAAGAACAATGGGTCACTTCTTCACCCATTTTATCAATTGTAGTATATCAACTTGATCACAAGAGTTATGAACAAAACCCTTTCTCTTGTATGACCTGTGGTAAGCACATGAACTTTAACATGTGACAAGTCTCCAGGACACAATATTCACAAAAGTTGAATATATAGTGAATGGAAGCATAAAATAGAGACATCAACAATAATCAGAACACATAGAGACTTCTGTTTATTTCTAATTTAGACTTGAAGGCTGAGCTCAAGGAAGTATGATTCATCTCAAGATTTAACCCTGTGTCATGAATAAAAGGATCAACTGGAACAGAAGTACCAATAATAAGGATGTGGAATAAAAGGGGAATTAAATATGATGTTTTATAACATCATTGACCATACATGCATTGGCTGAAATTCTCAACCAGCCTAATAAACCAGTAATAAAATGAGTTCACTAGCTGTTGGGTGCCATCAAGAATCATCTGTGAATCAACTAACCAACTTCACAAGTAGGTCTCTGATTTACCTTTCTGCAGATTTCATGATGAGATACTCCCAGGAAACACTCTTCAGTCACTGGATGACTGGTGGCATGAAAAATCCAAAGGGGATCTTGTCAATATTTTGTCAACCAGTGACTCCATGTTTCTTGTGGCAGTAAGGGCAGATGGGGATGTACGCTGGAATTCTGTTTTCCCTAGCCTTGTCACTCAAAACCTTCCTGTCTCCTTCTCAGACATGATTTTGAACTTTCTTGTATACCAGCTGTTAGGTGTGTTGTAGGCACAGACCAGTATGCACAACTGTTTCCCTAAAGCTTTCTTCTTCTCCTCTCCTGGTCTGAAACACCATGTATCACAGCTAGCTTCTGGCCAGCTCTTGTTCCAAGGGATTTATATTTATAAATTAATAGATTAAACCATCTTGTATACATCTCTCCATTCCTTCTGATTTTTGAAAAGCCTCCTATATGGGG
>SMGU01000706.1:0-13960 GCA_004348175.1 Puccinia novopanici
AAAAATTTTCACCTGAAAACCCTTTAATACTCCTCCTTTACATAAGGAAGTAGAAATACAGGCCCTAATTTGAGCAGGGAATTTACTACCACATCCATGTAGCTGCTTGAGGAGTAGCAACCCCCATGGAGGGTAAATGTCACATGGTAATTTCAAGAGAGATGTTCTTGAATTAAAGGGTTTTTTATCTCGTTGTTGTTCCTTTTCAGAGTTGAGCTCAGCTTTGATGGGGTGGGAATTTTGAAGCTTGAAAGTAACATTTACTAGGATCCATTGCTTGTAAAAAATACTCTAATACTTATCATTATTTCAATACTATAAGGAACCAATTTGTTATTCAAGAAAATGATATTATTGGTTAGAAAGAATTGATCAACCAGATAAAAGAAATCAGTTTTTTATTGCATTAATTTTTTTCTAATTCTAACCAAAAGATTTTTTGGGTTTAATTCAGCTTGATACCACCTGGAAATTTCCTAATTTTAATTTCAAAGTGTTGATACAGCCAAAAGATAAAAAAAAAAAATTGTTAGTATCAACCCATAGTTAATTCCTCAACATCAAAATGTGAATCAAGATTCATTGTTGAGTGGTTTGTGGTTGAGTTCCTCTTCTGATGAGGGTGTAAGATGGGGTTCTAGTTTAGTTGAAGTTGATATGCACAAGCTATACCCATTAGTTGGGAGATACATCAGCATGTGTTCAAGTTCTGTTAATGTAAGAATTATGAATACTTCCTGCAATGTTCCTAGAAAAACATGAATGGCACTCAACACCAAGTGCCATGAATTGTCCCCTGGTGTGAAGCCAAATTTATGCAGGATTCCAATTAGAAACTGGTAGTATTTTTAAAAGCGACTGTACACAACTTTGGTGTTTTTCAAAATAATTAGATCTTTGAAAAGTATGAGATATTCTTATCTGCACATATGAACATCTTTCCATTCTTTGGAACTCTTCAATTTAATTCCAAAATAAAAAAAGTTAATAATTATTCATAATTTTGATTTGACTCACTCTCATTCAATGCCTTATATTCACTGACTTTTCTTATCTTACTTTGTGAAAATATCCATTACTAAAGATTCATCATGATCTTCCAAACCAGTACTGGTCCCCAAAGGAAACAGATTTTAATTTTAAGGAAGATTAAATATAATTGAAAAATTGAAAAGGAAGGTTGTGTACTGTGGGACTCAAACCCACAACCTCAGCATTCTTGATTGATGTTCTAACCCTTGAGCTAAGTATGCATTGCTAATGTGTTGGTTTGCCATTCAGCAAATTGTTTATGTACAGCTTAGGTGATGTTATTGCCTCCAATACTGCTAGGAATTCTCACATGGATGTGTTAGCAATGTGTTTCAAGAAGTGCCCAGTTTTAACTTCAACAAATATATCTTCATACTGTGAGAATTTCCCACTTTCAACCAATGAGATTCAAAATTATTGACTGGTTAATTTTTTTTCCTATTTTAGGCAAGTTTACCACACAAAAATTATCTTTCAAAAATATTCTCCCCAATGAATTTATAAGTGAATCCCAGAGAAGCTACACAGATATTTTATATATGAAAATTTCTCACCATCAACCACTCTCATGCAAAAACCTATTGACTTCTTCACTTTTTTTTCTGATTTTTTGGCTCTGAATGTGGTGTAACCAACTCATAGCAGAGGGAGGTGCCTGGATTGGAAAGTTGAGGAAAATTGATGAGGGCTTGGCTGAGACTGTGTCTGGGTGTTGAAATTAACTCCACTTATGCATCTTGCAACTCTCCTGTATGATGTCATTGATATTTAATCATCATTGTGATTGAATTACTCAGATCACTTATGATGTCATTGCTTCTCCTCAAGGATCTTAATGAATAATGGTCAACAAGATGAATAATCTTTTCCTTCTTCATTATGTTCAACAAGTCAAAGAACTGCCTCTCTCATTCTTTGAATCAATTATTTTTGTTAACTAATTATCCCTCTCAAGGATCAGTCCTCTTTTGTCAACTACAGAGGTGATATCAACATACCTGACATTCCCCAAGTAGTTAAAATGAAATTAATTACATAATTCACATTGTTAAATTATGTAATAAGTTGTTTAAATACTTCATGAGCTTTGAAATATCAATTAATATCATATTTAATTGTACTGCATTTCACCAGAATAAATGCAGTACAATAAATATTTATTAATCATAAAGGAGTCATTTACATAAAAACAACCTTGCATGAACCTTATTGGAACATTGAATTTAATTAAACTTTCTTATAATAAGTTTTGCCTAGTTTTGTCTGACCCCAAAAGGTTTTGTCTAGTTTTGCCAGGTTTTGTTCTGTCTAGTCATATTTTGTCCATTTATTTTATCCTTTTTTATTATTATATTTTAACTGTAAAATATAAAATAAAATAACTCAAAATACAAAATATGTGTCATAAGTATGTTTATAAATAATTATAATGTTTACCACTTATTTTTTCAGAGCATAACAACTCATTTGATTAGTATCTTATACTGATGCGCCAACAGGAAGGAGACAATAAGTTTTATCAACTTTATTACCATCAATTGATGGACATTAATTCAAAGTTAAATAAAATCTTTAATTTGATTGCTGCCTGGAAGGAGATAACAATGTTTATCAATCTTAACAGCATCATTGATGCGTAGTTCAATTTAAAGCTAAATACCTTAAATGATCTGTTAATATTAACCTTGTAATGATCCAAGGGATTAAAATTTGTTGATCTTGATCCCAGTGTGCCCCAGAGGCCTTACAAGGAAGATCTTGGGCGCTTCTGAGGGCCCTGTGAGAATATTTAAGCCCCAGCTTCCTCTGGCAATTTCCCCCAGCCTCAAAGTCACTCAGAAAATTGCATTCAGCCCCCAGATATTATTATAAACTCTCCACCAGACAGCTTATAAATTATCCCAGCAGCCTTACACTGTGTTCTTGCCACTGGATTACACCTCCACCATCATCCACACAGCTTATTGTCTGCCCTGAATCAGCCTGTAGTGACTTATATAAGTCTTGAAGTGCATCTGAACCACTCCAACCAGTTGTTAGTTGCACTCCAACCCTTATAAAAAGGCCCAACACCACGTAAGTACTAGTTACTTACACTCAATATAATATTCACTGGCTGTCCCAGAGGAAGAATCCATGTATACTTACGGGATTTCCCTCCCTATAAGGTTGAGAAGAGCTTTGCAAGATTTAAATACTTGAAGCTAATTATTATTTATAGGAATTAATTATAGGAATTAAACCTTCAACTTACCAAACTACCACCAAATATCAATCACCCATAGCACAACCAGTACTCTAAACACTTGGTTAGTAGTATAGAGGCTGACATCTTTCATCTTTGACACTTCATCTCTCATCTTCAACAAACTTCATCAATTTCAACAAACTTTCAAAAAACTTTTTAAATTATCATTGATTTGTTGCAGCTCATCAAATTATCTTCAATCTCACCACATTCATTGCTGTCATCAACTGACTGCAACTAATTCTTACATCAATAATTTCAACTGGAGCTGCCTTTGTGCTGGAAGCTATTGCTATTCAGAAAGGAACTAGTATTATTTGAAGATTGATACAAGAGTTGGATTTACGTATTCATAAATATTCAGATGTGTACATCAGGCACCTGGAATTTCACCTGTTGCTTCCAATTCTCAAAATTGTGGGGGGGGGGGGGGGGGAGTTCCAAAAATTGGCACAAGGATTGAGATGACTAAGACATTTAGATCAAAGCTAGCAAGAGAGAGAAGACAGTGGTTTAAAGGGGATGAAGCTCTTAATTTTGGCAACCATGACGACCAGGAGGCTCAAGGACAGGGGATGAGATGTTCAAAGGCTAGCTGGTAAGCCACCATAGCCACACTAGCAGATGTCTGAGCATTCTCAAGGGGAATGTGCATAGCTGGGCAAGAATCAGATGGCGTAAAATGTATGATAGTAACATGTGAGAAAAATATAGAAACTCAAGGCACAGAGGATTTCTTTGAGAGAAACCACGAGTGTGTGAGTAACACCGCACAAGATAATGAGGGTGAAAGCAATGAGCAAACCTGAAAGGATTTCAAGTTGAGAAGAACAATGAAAACCTGAATAGTACAATGGTGACTCTTTATGCACAACAAACTAGGTTTGGAGTGGGTTTTAACTCGAATTTTCATCATGAACCAGTTGCTGCCAAGTATGCTTGTACTGAGCTATCTCAATAATAAAAGCATATCATGCATAATTCTACATCATGGTTTCTCCCTCAAGTCACAAAAATCTTACTTCGCACAACACCTGATATGTATCCAGCAGAACTTCCTCCTGGCGTGGGTGTGGGGATGATTCTGCTGATGAGCCTTGGGTAAACATGTCAAGGAAAGCAGGATGCCAACTATCTATCTCCTCAGTAGCTCAGTTGTGGGGCAAGAATCCAACGCAGTTGACGGTTGTGGATGGACTCTGCCACTCCACAAAAAGAAAAAAAAAGGTAGTTGACGAGCGTGTAGCGGGCCATCTCCGCTGGTGTTAATAATGTACTTCATTCATGTCCAACCGGGCGCCACTACTCAAAGAAAACTACCTTGTGTAATAATACACGTGGAGCGATTAACAAAGGATAGAAACCCAAGAGAAGAAGAAGAAAATAGATTAATCAATGCATCCCGTATGTCTAGGAGATAACAATCAGCGGATGGGCAGATAAGAAGAGCACATGAGCGAATCAACGTAAGCAACTAGCAACAAAGAAAAAGAAAAAAATGAGCAAGAGGCTTACCTGGACGTACGCATCGTAGTTGAAGTCGGGCGCATAATCGATTTGGTCCCGGGGCAGCCACCAATCCAAGATGGCCATAAAGATGTACTGACTCATCACAACCATACACATCACTTTCCCAAAAATACTGCCCGATCCATAGTATCTACTCGATTAACCCCCCCAAAAGAAAGAAGACCCTCAGCCATATCTTTCGCCACATCACATGAGCAAACCTGTATCAAGATGGAGGCTATTATACCCACCTCCGAAATCTCTCAATCAATGGCACGGGTTCGCTCTTGAAAGCTTCATAGTATACGTGCTCCGTCCGGGCGGCCACGTCTGTCCAGCTGTACATCTCCCGAACTCGTTCATGGACCTTATGCGGGTCATGGGTTCCGGATTGAATAACCCTGATTGCCCTCTCAGTGGCCCGAACGAGATCTGATTGATGTATTGAATGAGAAACAATATGCGATAATCTGATACTCTCCAAATAATAATAATAATAAAACATACCATCGACGTCGGGCTCAGCAAATTCGATTAATCCTTCCGGAAGGACTTCTGGGATGCCACCGACCCGGGTGGAGACGACCAGCAAGCCGGTACATGCGGCCTCTAAGAGTGTCATCCCAAAGGCCTCGGTCAAAGATGCATTCAAGAAGATATCCCCTTGGACCATCAGGTCCCGAACTTGGTCGGCTCGAATGGGCCCCAGTATGTGAACTTGATCGGGTTTGATCACCGTTTGGTATTTCTCTTTCATCTGCTCTAGTTCGATCAGCTTGGGTCCCGTTCCTCCTATTTATTCATATGGCAATAATAAGCTCGAGATTAGCCCCGAGTCAAACTTGAGAGCAGAAGTCAGAGCTTACCTATCAAGAACCGGATCGTGGGATACTTTTTGCAAATCTTGGGGATTGCGGCGATCAGAAGGTCGATCCCTTTCCGATATGCTAATCTTGAACACAGATAATCGTTACTAGATGGGTTGGCTTTCACGGGTCGCCAGAACCAATTCTCAGCTTGATGATCTATGCTGTACCAAATCTCAGTTTAATCAATATAAAGATGATGATGATGATGGTAAGATGTACATGGACCACCAGAGTAACGGGATTTATTTCGATCAGGCTGGAAACTGTCGGCAACAATCGCGTTAGGTATGACATAAACTATGCCGGGATTTAACATGGCCCGTAAGACTGTATTTTCTTTCCTGGTGGATCAAAATTTTTGAGTCAGACAACGAGGAAACCGATATTTTTTTTTAAAAAAAAGAAAAAATTGCAAGTCAAATTTGATGACGGACCCCGTGTGGCTGACACAGATGACACCATCGATGTCACTCAAGATGCCCTTAACGATTTTATTACCGCTGACTTCGCCCCAGCCGCCACCGCCGAGGCCGAAGAGGGAGTGATCGGTGAAGATGGTGCGAATGCCGATCTGGAGAGTTTTGGCATGCATGGTAGCCTCGAGTCCTACGGAGCTGAGTGCTTGATGTGCGTGCAAGATGTGGATCCGTTCGCGGAGGAGGATGGCTCGGATGAGAGGCAGACATGCAAACATGTTGGGGACGGTGGCCGCGGTCGTGGAGAAGGGTAAGGTCCCCACTGGAATGTGATATACCTTCAGGCCCGCAGATAAGTGTCTAATGCCGCATCGATTTCCGTAGTGGTGGGTAATGACAATGACCTAAAGACAACACGAGATGAGCTGCCAGTCGCGCAAATTTAACAAGAGACATTACCTTATGGCCGCGTTGAATTAATTTCTGAGATAGGATGTATATGTGAGACTCGACCGCCGACGTTGGGATAAAAGTAATCGGAAGCCATGCTGATGGAAGAAAGGTCAGATGAGATGAATGGTCAGGAGGATTGTTGAACTGGAACTGACGCTATGTTGAGCCTTGGCAGGCCGGCATGAGATGACTCCAAACGAGGAGGATGGTGTTCCATTTCCTTTACTTAATGTCCGATCGAGTTTGGTGAAGTAGTCTGACTCTGGAAGGAAGAAAGTTAAACAAGGAGCGGTAGGATTAAGCTGGAGCAGATGGAGTACATATGAAGTACGCGCACCGCCGACTGCCAGCCGCCGCCCACCAAGGTGCAGCAGGCAAGCCGGCCTCAGCACGGAGGATGGAATGGGCGACTGGAGCGGAGACACTGACCATCAAACAGCTCAGCAGAACTACCACGCTCTACCAGCTCGATTCGAACCGTCCTGTCTTCCGAACCTTCCACGATGGCCTCCTCATCGCCCTCATCGTCCCCTTCCTGGTCAGTCACTACTCACCCATCCACTTGTTTGTTGGGCTTTCTTGCGCGTTTTTGACGGTCTTCTTCCCTGCTAGACTTGGCCTTCCCTCTGGGCGTACACCGCTGTCATTTTCATGCTCCTATGGGTCGCCAGGAAGCTGGCCACAGTCTACTCTGGTTGGTCTTGTCTTTCCTAAGAGGGCGAACCAAATAGCTGTGGTGTTGATGCCCCCCCCCTATCTTTCTCTCTAGAGAGCGTCCTCATCTTGGGTCCCCTGGGCATCCAGTTCAGCTCCACAAGCCTCATCCGAGTCACCCGGCGATTCGTCCCCCGCGAACACATCCGACAGGCAATCATCCATGAGGCCATTGTCGGTTGGCATGTCGTCTTCTATCTGGCTCTGGTTGTTCAACCTGACGGTGGGCCCATGTACATTCATCAAGTATTTCATGTCAGCTTTACTTCCTTCCTTCTCTTGTACTTGAACCAAACAAAAAAACGAGATGATTTCAATCCTAATTAAATATATCATGCTTGATTATTTTTATAGAACCTTGAACCGCGGCTCAATAACTTGGTCATCGTATGGAAAGGGATCAGAGCCATCATGTTTCAGGATGCACGTCACCCAGAGCAGACCATACCTCTCCCAGACCCTAAACATCCAACACAACACTCACCTAATCCTCGTCTTGAAGAGCATCCTCCTTGACCCCCCTCATCGGACTTCCCTGGTTTATTCCGCAGATTATCCCGAATACTTTTCTGGGATCTGCTCCTTATCTCTCTATCATTGGTACCATCTCGACGCCCTCCCCAAACCCATTTCTTTTGTAATTGGTTTCAGATTAGCTTTGTTGGCGTTTTAGCATACAGATTTGAAAGACAGGAAGGAAGCCTATTATTATAAATGGGCCAAGTCACAGCGGCCTATCATGCAAGTCACAACATCAAAACAAACAACCAGTCAGGTGTCCCCACTAGAAGCCAGAAGGGAATACCTTTCCCCACTGCAACCCTCTTCCCAAGTCTGCTCCCATCAGAAAAAAAAGAGGAACTATTTGTTTTAATATCCTAAGTTGGTGGTTGGGGGGATGTAGATCATTTGGTACATCGGCGGGCTGTTAGTCTGTATTTAACTGGAATGTGGGATCGATTGATGGTGGGACTGAAAAGAACAGAAAAAATAAAGACACCGTTCTCCTCAGTGGCCTCATTGATAGTAATGATCTAGTGAGGTTAGCCAGAAGCACGGCTGACTCGACTGGGTTCGCCTTTGGCTTGGTGAACCCGACTCAGAACGTGTGCCTACATAGAGCGGTACTTTCTTTCTTTCTTTGTTTGTGAAGTGTTCATGTCTTCTTTCTTAGACTTTCCGTGTCTTGCCTGTCATCTTCCTTCTACCTGCGCCCTCCCCCCTTCTATGCACGAAAGACCATTCCATCAATAAACTCACTAGACTTGTGCCACTTTCACTCACGTGAATCCCAACGGACGGCAGCTAGACATTGAAGGTCAGTAGCGCCGGTTGGGAAACTGAGTGGCACAACCTCATTTGTCATTTACTAGGCAGCCCACTCGCACAGGACAATGACGAGCCGTGAGGAAAGAAGTCTTATAGGTAAAAGCGTGGCATAAGGAATCAGAAGTAATGCTTCTCTCCAGTTGCATTTCGAGAGAAACTCGGCATATGTAGGCTTGAGTAACAACATGAATGCAGATTTCATGAAAGCGTGGCAACATGAGGCCTGTGCGACCTCAGCTTATGATACCAAGGTGGAAGCGGTGGCGCTCTCGTACTTGAAGGAAGGCGAGAGCTGGGATTTGGTCTTGTAGTACCGGGTTAGACGGTGGATTCGAGATTCGATCAAGATAAGACGGAACTGTCGAGTGATAACAGGTGATGAGCCAATGATCAGAACTGTTAGGCGAGGAATGCGGATGAGAGATACCTTCGAGTCCTTGTCCTTTCGGTTGCGCTCCAAGTGTTTTCGAACAGAGACGGCTTTCTTGATGAGGTGGTAGAGATCCTCAGGAATCTCGGGAGCAAGGCCTGAACAAAGAGTGACCGGCTCAGCAACAGAGTTAGGGTGGCTATGATGGTGACTCCGATTATAAAAATCAACAAGACGTACCATTTCCTTTAAGGATACGTAATATTTTGGCACCGGTGACACTCTTGACCTGGGCGATACCGTGGCTGTCTCGAAGAACAACACCAATCTGGGAAGGGGTCATACCCTTACGGGCCAGCTTGAAGATCTGCTCGGAAACTTCTTGGGCAGTTACTTTGAGCCATCGTGCCGGGGTTCGCTTGTAGGGCAGAGCAGAACCAGCGATACCCTTGTGGGGATTGTGCATACGACCCTGTTGTACAATTCAAGCTAACGGTGACTCGTTGAGGATTCAAAAAACAAGGCGGCGGATGCTTACCATGATGAACGACTAGTGAAGGTTTCCAGATGTAGGGCTGTTGGACATGCCGAGCCGAAAGGTGATGAGAAAAGATTGGCCGTCAGGACAGGTCCAGCAATGCCAGAAAAGCCTCTAGAGATTGAGATCACATGGCGCAGAAATAGTGGGGCTCACCGAGCTCGAGACTTGAGGCGGTCGGTGTGGATTGCGAGTCGGTGTCTGCAATGGCTGGTCGGAGTCGTCTCCTCTTCGGCGGTGGTGAGTCAATGGGCAGCGGCAGGGACGGGATGCGGACCGGGAGAGGCTGGGGAGTGTGAGAGGGACAACCGAGTAAACCTAACTGCTGCGGATGATCGAAAGGGAGAGGCTAGCTGCGGCACCCGTGTGGGCAGTGCGCAGCAGCACCTCAATACCGAAGGCATCCAAGCCCTCAGCAGTTCGCTCCACTTCCATCGCTGACAAACAACTCACCCGTAAGTCTGCAAACAAGAACCTGATGCGGAACGACTCGGAATATTAACCATCATCGTAATAACCTCTTTCTCTTCCAGTCTCCCCTCGGAACGAACCGACAACCATGAAGCTCAACATCGCCAACCCAGCCACCGGTCAGCAAAAGAGCATCGAGATCGATGACGAGCGTAGGACCCGAATCTTCTACGAAAAACGTCAGCCCTCCCTTTCTCTCATATATGTATATATCTATGTCAATCATACTCATCACGTTTCTTAAACAGGGATGGGTCAGGATGTTGAGGCTGATGCCCTCGGAGATGAGTTCAAGGGCTACACTTTCCGGATCTCCGGTGGCAATGACAAGCAGGGTGTCAGTGTTTTCATTTCCAACTGAGTTATTCACGCTCCAGAATCAGCACATTAATACGGTCTCGCATTCAGTTCCCTATGAAGCAAGGTGTCCTGACACCCAAGCGGGTTCGTCTGTTGCTCAGCGAGGGTCACTCTTGCTTCCGCGCCCGTCGTGTTGGTGAGCGCAAGCGTAAATCCGTCCGCGGTTGCATCGTCGCCTCCGACATTGCCGCCTTGTCCCTCATCGTCATCAAGCAGGGCGAGAACGACATCCCCGGATTAACCGACACCGTCCTTCCTCGTCGTCTCGGCCCCAAGCGAGCCACTAAAATCAGGCGATTCTTCAACCTGACCAAGGAAGATGACGTCCGCAAGTTTGTCGTGCGTCGTGAAGTCAAGAGTGCCAAGAACCCAGACGCCAAGCCTTACACCAAGGCCCCAAGATCCAACGATTGGTCACCCCGGTTTGTCATCTCACTTGCTTTAGCTCAACAAACATCTGGTAGTATTGACCCTCCCTCCCTCTCATTCCTTAGATCCGTCTTCAACGCCGACGACACCTCCGATCATTGAACCGTCGCCGCAACGAAGCCCAGAAGGCACAACTCGCCGAGTACAAGGAGGTTGTCGCCAAGCGTCAAGCCGAGCGCAAGGCCAAGTTGGCCGCTGTCAAGTCGCGAAAACTTGCCGCCGCTGCTGCTCAGCATTAATGCTTCGAAATGTCATACAAGCCGTCTCATAAAATCACTATACTCAAAGTGCATTGTGCTTGTCCCAACCCCTATGCCCTATGATTGTGAACTCTGTGGACCGGTAATACTCACTACGTCACCTGCATCAATTCATTATGCCATCCCATGAGTTGAACGTCATTGCCAATGCTTCGAGTCGTCGGGGAGCCTTCTTGTTTTTCTGATATTGCAATATGTTGATAGATCTAGATCCCGTGCGCAAAGCGCCCCACATTGGCTAAGGCTTGTTAATTTCTGAGCAACATGACACTTGGCGCTTATTCCCAATGCCAACTAAATTTGAAATGCATACCCTTGTGGGACTTAAGGTTGCGTGACAAACCCCGCAACCACCCGCTGAGAGGGGTAGCTTGACAAAGCCTCTCCCCCGGGGAGCGTTCCCAGAGGAGAAGTACCTCAAGTAACTTTTTCTGCAGTACCTCAAGTAAGTTTTGCTGGAGTAAGGATTCAAGAATTTTAAGGTTGATTTTGATTTTTTTTTAAAAAAAAAATTCCCCAGTCCCATCAAAAAAAAAAAAAAATCCGTCTGGATAGAAATGTACCCCTTCTTTTTTTTTGCACACTTTCCATGCTTTACTGCCTGCTTTTCTCATGAAATGGACCTGTTATTAACTGATTGAGGTATGTCTTGGACTTGAAATCATGACCCATTCTATGCATGTGTGATAATCTATGTTGTCTGGATTTTCACTGTTGCATAGATCTGCCAGCTTTGGCAATGGGATCTTCATTCTTGTTGCTCCTGAAAGTGTGCTGAGGTTGGAGAGGCCTCTTCCCCAGAGGCAACCCTTTTAAGTTGTTTTCAGAAGGCAGGCATGGACCATATGCCTGCTAACAAGAAGCCTCCCCCATGCACCCATTACCAATCCGTTGTATCCAAGAATATTACTGAATTAAACCACAATGTCCTGAAGGATGCAATTGAGAAATGCGGCATCAAAAAGTACAATCAATCCATCTGTGATGCTGAAAATGCAGGGATCTGCAAGGAGATATTGATGATTTTCAATGTTGAGAAAATTGTATGATTTTTTAATTTTTTCAAAAATTTATGGAGGCCAGACAGTTGACATTGAGGGGATGGGGTCTTGACCATGCTGAAGAGAAAATTGACTTCTACCATCCCCTCCTGAGGTGCCACAATTGGGGCACTTGTATGAGAGTTGTGGCAATCTGAAAAAACTCCCAAGCTATTGGCCCATACTGCTACACCAAAAATCTTGAATTTAGGAACAAGTTGTTCCCTGCAGGAGGGCAACTCTGCTGCCCTGCTGTGCTACCCAGTGCTGCAAGCTCCCACTAAGGTGGGATTTGTGTTAAGTTTGGGTAGGAGGTGTGTAAATGAAGACTATTCCCCATGTCCACAGGCCCACATGAGGTTGGCTTCAAACCAACTGCAACCTCTGTTATTTTCTAATAGTAAAACTCCTTGTCAATACTACACTTATGGTATTCAAATTTTGGACATAAAATCATGAAGACCCTTTACATGAAATTTTTGTGCAGGGACCTTTCACAATAAATCAAGCTTTGTTCACAATCCCCTGCCAAATAATCAAACTATTTGGTTCTGTAGGATTTTGTGTTAAAATTTTGCATACCATAACTTAAGATATTTTATAATGGCTGACTCCTTTTGTATTGTGCACAAAAGTATTCATTCTGAATCTTCTCCAATTGTTCTTCACATGGGCTAGGATTATTTTCTGAAATAAGTGGCTTGGTGATTTTGTGATGATCTTTTTCAGAGTTGTCATTAGCTTCATTAATTGCATCATCTTAACCACTTCAGGGAGAAAAGCTTGAGAATTTAGAAGGTGTGTTTTGATGTATCTGTGGGAGGATTCCATTTGGGAAGTTGTTTGATGGTTGAAGTGGGGCATTTTTTTGTTTTAAACATAATTGATGAAATCAGGATGGTCAAGAGAAGAGTATCATTTGAAGGAAGAATAGAAATCCATATGACTCTGAGGCTAGTCCAATGAGAAATTATCTTTTGGAATTCTTCTTGGTTCTTCATGATGATTTGGGAGGCATTAGTGAGGATCTCTTCTCAGTGTGCCAAGTACAGAGCATTTTAATTGTATTCAGGAGTAATACTTTGATGGCATTCATGAGGACAAGTTCTCATTTGGTCATGATGACTTCAGGAGGAGAGAGGTGATGTAGAGAGAGAGTTGAGTGAAAAATTTCAAGAGCCCAGGTGTAATACTCATGATTTTCTTTTGCTAGAAAAAAAAAAAAAAACCTACATTAATTGATTTTCTGTCGCCTCTAACACCAGCAAGGTGCTACAGAGACATCTTGTAATTTTTGGTCTTGTAGGTGCTATTGGCAAAGAGAATTGTGTTATATATTGAGTAGATTTCTATAGAAGAGTGGTGACAAAATAACTGAGCATTGAGAGTGCCATCAGAATCTGTTTTCACACACAAGTCAAATAATCACAGTCACCTCACTGACTATTCAGTTGGACTATGGGACTGAAGCCTTAAAGAGCTTCCATTTTCACCAGCACTTTCTTGGAAAAATAGATTGTATTTTTCTACTAGTAAAGATTCCTGTTCAGAATTTGTTGTTTGCATCACTCTGACAATTTCAGGGGGTTTGAGACTAGCTTTGGTGAGATTATTGACTTTTTCAAATTCAGTTGGAGTCAGACAGTGGTTTTCAATGTGGGCACAGGGATTTGTGGAAGCCATATGATTAGAAATTACTCTGGTTACTGCCTTTGTGGTACATGGCGCAAGCTGAGAAAAAAAAAGAACAAAGAAAAATAATCAGTCATTGAAATAACCAAAATAAAATAAAAAATAGAGAATATGTTACTTAAATTCCACCAAGTTCCAAACAAAAAAAGAATAAAATGACATTATTCACAGGATAATTTCAAATCAAAAAAAAAAAACACCATAAAATTCTAAAACCTTCAAAGTGTAGG